>CAIGRN010094628.1:0-14171 GCA_903798345.1 Fraxinus anomala | reverse complement strand
TTTGTTAAAAAGACAATACTACCATTTTAATTAACAAATAAAAATCAAACACTCTTTACTTAAAATTTGAAAATCAACTTACTTTTGTTATCTGTTTATGTCAACACAGATAAAAACTCTCTCAACTTTCATTTGCTTCAACCTTAAAATTTGAAAAATTTATCAAACGCTGAAACCTGAATTTTTTTATATCAATCACTTCAAATCGGTAAGTATATCTACGTATGTTTAATTTCATTTTTGTTAAATCAGTATACGTTTTAATCGTTAAATTTATTTCGACATAAATAGTTAATGTAGATAAAAAAAATTAATAGATCTATAATTTTTTAAACATAAACGAGAAAAAATTATTTGTATTTTAGGACGAAATGGATATGGCGAGAAATAGCCAGCCTACTGTTTGGCCGGCTGTTAACAGCTAGTTAACACGGCTGTTAACGGCCGACTGTTATGGTTGTTTCCCTTTTTTTTCAGAAAAATTATTGTTAAAAGTTGAATTTTCGACTATGTATTTTCTTAAAAAAATTATGTCAAACTGTTTTGCCTTTTGTTTTTTAAAAAAAAAAAATCATGTTAAAAGCTTAATCTTCGACTATGTATTTTCTTTAAAAAAATTATGTTTCTTCTTGCAAATATGGTTGTAATGCCAGTTTGTCACTTTGATAACTTCGAATTGGGATTTGTAGAGGTTGAAGAGGGGAGTTTGTTGGTAGTGGAATCAGGCGGCCAAGGTGGTCGGAAGTTGGTGTTTTGTAATAGATTTGTAGATGCTGAAGAGGGAAATTTTAACATTGGTGATTTACTTGGTTGTTAGTGGTGAAGGTGGTTGTGTGATAGTGGTTGTGGTGGAGTGTTATAGTGGTGATCGTGGTGGAATGTTGGTGGTGGATCAATGTCCACAGGAGGTGGTGGTGGTGGTGGTGGTGTGTAGGTTACAACTATTGACTTGTTGTGACCAAATTTCTTGAATACGCAACCTATCAACGTTCATGGGTTACATGTCAAAGTGTATAGGTCACATATTCAAAAGAATTGGTTACGGGCTATTGGATTAGGTCACATATCCAGTAGATTTGTTCACTTGCCATTGGATTAGGTCACGATCACATATCACATGTCAAAGTACGTAGATCACAGGTCACAGATTCATGAGATTTGGTCACAAACCTAAGAGATTTGTTCACAGGCTTTTGAATCAGGTCATATGTCGTATGTCAAGTGTATGTCACAAGTTATAGATACAAGAGATTTCGTCACAAACTAATTGCTCAGGTCGCATGTTACAGATCAAGAGATTTGATCACAGACCATAGGATCAGGTCATAGATCATATGTCAAAGTGCATAAGTCACATATCATAAATTCAAAAGATCTGGTCACATGCAATTAATTTCTCCGACCTCTGGTCACAAATTCAACTAATTAGATTTCGACGATGAGAATTGAAATTATTTGCTTCGGTAAGTACTCTGTAAATTACATATGTCTATGTTTTTCAACGGTCGCGGTGTTTCTCCATCTACTCTGTAAATTACACCAGTTGATGTTCTCCAACGGAAACTATGTTTCTCCCTCTATCTCTACCATCTGAGTCAGCGATGCTCATGTTTTTTGCTGAAGAAGTAGTCGAAGGGGTGGATGCCGACGATTGGTACACAGGGTGGGAATGGGGTGGATGTGGGTAGATTAATTTAATTTAATAATGTTATTATTTAAAATTAAAATAGAATTAACACTTGATTTTTATTTTTTTAAACTTAATGTCTGAAAATTAATTTGATGCATATTTAATACCTAACTATGATTCCTAATTTAGACTCTTCTATTAACCTTTGGGCCTCATCATGAAGGACCTTAATGTAATGTAATGAGCCTTTTTTTTTTTTTATCTTTGCAGTAGGATTCAGCCATATATAACCTATTTTGCTAGTGTAACAAATAGCGCACTCACACCTACTTTTTAACTTATTATTTCAATAATTAGGTACATGATGTTTTCTTTAAAAAATCGGGTGTGTCCCACCCCCTCCTACCAAACTACAAACTCGAACACATACCACTACAATTGTCGCTCGTCACCACCACCTTCCATTGCCACAACGTCACTGTCGTTAGTAATAATGTCGAGACGCTGTTATCGCACCAATGTTGGATGGTGCGCCTAAGACGACGCACCATCATGGCCGGACTCCGAAACAATAGAGAAAGAAAAGGGAAAATTAGGGTTTGGGTGAGGATTTGAGGATGGTGGCCTCTAGTGTAATTTGTAAAACTGCATGCCTCTGCTTGTAATTTTAGATTAGGGTTAAGTTAACAAATGTTGGTGGTGATAGTAGTGGTTAGTGATGTCAATGGGTCGAGCCGGCCCGTATAAGCACGAGCTCGGCTCGGCCCACAACCCCAATCAAATTCAGGTGGTGGAATGTTTGTAACGAGCCGAGCTCGGCTCGTGAGCTCGTCAATTAACTATACATAGACCTTATAAATAAAAAAATAAATAAAAAATTTGACGAGCCGCTCGTCAGAAACAAGCCGAGCAGGCTCAGCTCGCCTAGCTAGCTAGCCTGCTCGGCTTTTGACGAGCCCGAGCGGCTCGTGGCTCATTTTTTATGAGCCGAGCGGTCGAGCCGACGAGTCACTCGACTCGATTGCCACCTCTATTCTGATGGTAGTAGTGGAGTGGGATGAAGAGCTTTTTTTTTTTATCAATTATTTAATTGATTGTGAACTAAAAGAGATAATTTGTGACCAATAAATAATATGCATTGATAAAATAGTTAATTTGTGATCAATAAATAATAAGTTATTTAAAAAAAGTATAATTGCGACTAAATTTATAATTGTGACTCACAATTTGAGTTTTCGCGATTGTGACCTTATGCAATTTGTGACTATGATCATAATTATGTGTTATAGTGACATTTGGCTTTTTATTGTGAAATTAACATGTTACCTAAATTTTGAAACTTTTTCATAAGTTTCTTATTTTTTAAAGTGTGTACTGAAACTTTTGTAATTATGTATTCTTCCCCAATTTTTATCCTTTACAAAAAGAATTGTTCGTTGAAAAAAAAAAAAAAGGAAACCCCAATTTGCCGTCTAGGGCTAATGTAGAATCTGCTCAAGAAAATTTAATTAGGTAAATATTTAATATATCCCGGTCCAATAAGTCATTTTGGAGAAAATATGCATTTATGGGATCATTGCGCTCCCTACATGTCCAAATGGATCGATCTTGAACAAGTTGAAAAAAGACATACAATATTGACAAGATTAGCATTCCATAAAATACGGGACTTGTGCTCCTCAGAGTTTCATTAAGATATTCTCTATACGAGATGTTGTCTATTTGGGAGAACGCGTGCTTAAAAATAAGTAGAATTGAACAAAACTTTCGAATCGGACCCAAATCGAATAAAATGGTTCTTCTTAAATTAAATACTTGAACGGATATTTGAATTGAGAACCGACGAGTTTGGTTCGGTTCTCGGTTCTAGACCAAGAACCGAATGAATACAAAATCTCCTTTATTTTTTTATTTTAAAATAAATCAAATTATTTTATTTAAAAAAAATAAATTTGCTAACTAATTAATTTAGTTCAAACCCAAAATATAATTTTACTATTTTTAAATTCCAACTAAGCCCAACTTAATCAAATTGGCCCAAGTTTTACCAAAATCTCTTATTTGACCGTAGTGTTATTTCTGCCGTTCTATTATTGTGAATCTGCCATCTTTTTTTTATGTGATTTTAACAGTCAAATATATGAAAAACTCAACAAAGAGATGTGCAAAAGATATAACGAGATTGGACTACGTTATTTTCTAAGAGTTAAGATGAACATGTCATAGTCGAATTAATGTAGCGTTGTTGTAATATAAAAATTCTTTTATTATTGTATGGAACCCGAAAATCGAATAAAATCGAACCGAACTGAACCGAATGAAATCAAACCCGAACGGTTCCATAATTAAATTTGGACTCGTCGGTTCCATTTACTAAATACCAGAAAATTCGAGTGCGGTAGAACCGAATCGGACTATGCACAACCCTAAAAATAAGTTTCAATACAATTTCTATTTTACTTTTTAAAATACAGAGTAAATTTGACTCTTCATTCTTGGAGTCAAACATGCTTATATTCTTACCTTATAATTATTGCATTTAATAAATTACATATTTCAATGCTCTATTACTTAAATTATTCAAACATATTTGAATTGATTGACCATTGACATATAAACATTTATGTTAGATGAAGATGATGAGAAATCAATAAATATTTTTTTTTTAAAAATGAAGAGCCAAAAAAGAAAACAATATTGAAGTGTATAAAAATATATATCCTCTAAATTCAAAGATACACTATAAATAGAGAGTCTTGGAGAAACTATAGGTTCTTTAAATTTTCTCAATGACATAATTATCAAATATGCAATCAATTAAGCCTCTTCTAAAAGTTGGTTAGCTACCTCATTTTGTTATGGGATTCGTTTTCTTCGTAGACCATTTGTGACATGCAAAAAGGACTTGTGTAACTACAACACGATTAGAAAAAAAATTGATTGAACATACGAACCTTGGTCAAAGGGATTTCGTCAAATATTTCAATTGGCACTGGTTATTAGGCCCCTGTTTGAAACCCATTTTGGGTGGAAAATTTTTTTTGAAATAGTGATTAATGGAAGATTGTGTGGTTAAAAAAGTAAGAAGAATTTTTGAGTTTATGTGTAATATTATTTTATTGATAGAATATGTGGTTGAAATGAAGAATGAAAAATAAAATGGATTTCAAACAGGGGCTAGATCTTTCTCACACACTCAAACTGCCAGATCTCCCATGCTTCATTGCCAACATTATTCACGGGATCTTAAGCGCCATATATCATCACAACACAAAAAGGCCAACTTTAGAGACTTTTTTCACACACTAGATGTGATTTGAACTGCTTTATCTTCACACCACAAGCTACTCATCTCCATTTCTTTTGTGCAAGAACAAGGAAATGAGCGTAACTGGGAAAAACCCGAGTAATGCCAAGGCGAGATTCATCAAATGCGGGAAAAACTTGAAGAAACTGGTGGCCTTCTTCATGAAGACGAACAACAGAAGCCACATGCATACAGCCTCCATTCCTCTACATCACACTGTTTGGTGCAATGAGCTTTTTAAACTCTCCAATTATGCAAAATTTCATGGCATGGAAGCCTGTGCTCTTGATCCAGCAATGGCTGACATTGTTGTAGCCTAAAGTCACTTCTGTATGAATCCCAATATCGTCATGTAAAAGTTTATCCATGAAATTAGTATATTAGTTTACTTTCATGTCATAATTTCAAGTTCTTTGTTCTGAATATATCTTTACAGTATTCAAGCAAGATAGCTATCTTGCTTGATCTAGTTCAACTCTATGCCAAAATCCTTGCATCAAGGCAAATGACATTGGAGAATGCAATTTATGCAATGTTCTAACAACTCCAGTACCATATAGCATGGTAGTGCGGGAAAAATACAGCATCAGATAGTCGAGCTGACGGATTTTTATAAGTCCAACAACATATCCTTCTAAACATACTCGTAAACAGGATAATGAATGAAAATTAATTACGGGATACACACAAAACACCGCTACAGAAAATATAATCGAGTCGTTCTCTAAAATAATTCATCAAAGAAAATTATTCGTTGCACACCAACGCCACAATACACGCTATGAAGCAGATGCCAAAAGCAAATTCCTGCACGTTTGCACACAGATCTTCCTCGCAATTTCAAAAAACAAATCTACAAGATCCGAGCATAAAAAAGAATAGATGGGCTGGAGCTGGAGCTGGAGCAGGACAAAAATGAGATTCACCACCTAATTCATAGGGTATGAATGACATTCCTGAAGGAATGAAGTTCACATCTTATGCTAGATGCTAAATATTGCAAGCAATAATGTACCACAAAACAATGAACATCAGTAGACGGATGACTAAGGCAAATCAGCCCAACAATTTCATAGCAGTCTCTACATGATCAAGTGGATAATGAAGTAATAAACAACATATAACTAAGGCAAATCAGCCCAACAATTTCATCGCAGTCTCTACATGATCAAGTGGATAATGAAGTAATAAACAACTGTATGAAGGTCGAAAACAGTGCCGAAGTTACCAATGCATTTATAGACTGAGGTTTCAAATTGCACAAAGTGATCATAGATTATAATTGTATACATGACATCCTGCACAAGCTTCACAAATAACCAAAAGCCATGGGAACAATATAGATTATACTTTGGTTGCTCATTTACCGAAGTATAGGATTATGCTGTGAGCAAAAGAGACCTAAAAATCCGATCACAGATTAATGCGTGTGTATATGAATTGAAATTGCAAATTACATAAACTTTACACAGAAAGGATAATAGAACATAAAACACAATAGCATGATAAAGTTCAATGAACAGAGATAAACATATAGAAAGGCATCAGTTAAAAAAATACAAATATAAATTAGGTTGCCACGCAATTCTGCCTCTTCAAAGTAGAGAAAAAAGGTAATGCACACTTAGATCGTGTTAGTTGAAGTAAATAAATTCTGTTTTCCAATTTTATTCTATCTTGTCGTCATTTTCATAGTCACGTACAATATTAATTACAGGTCATTAATAAATCTGCGATCAGTTGACATATGTTCACAATACACATAAAGAAGATTTTCGTAATCGCGAAAAATATTAATAGGTCATTAATCAATCTACAATTAGTTGACAAATGTTCACAAAACACGTAAAGTGTACATGCAGAGATCCTACAGACAGGATGTAAGCTCCTAGGGACGTAATAATGACCCAATGATTGATAAAACCAAACCATAACGATCAGTTAACCAAGATTCACGGAACACGTAAAACATATATGCAGTGATTCTCAACGAAGTAAGAATCCCATGCACGGCATGGGAAAGAAGAAGGTACATTAGAAAGAAAATTATATAGCACTCAAGTAGAACAGTATAAAACACTTTTTCTTGCCAAGAATAGAAGCACCAGAAAAGATATTACTCAACAAAATATAGGCATTCTCAGACAACATCTGAGAGGCAAGTCCCTGAAATCTCACAAGAATGCCAGACAAAAGAATTGTCAAATTAGAACACACTAGAAATGCAAATGCAAGATATCCCAAACCTTAATTTTTATCACTTCAATGAATAGTGATTAACATTCAAATTATCAAAACTCATTTGGTAGCTAAAATTGGCATGAACAATAAAAAACCATGATGACAAAACTTAACAGCTTAGCTGAAATTTCAATTTCTAAACCAAATAAAGAGTAATTAGACATCATTACTCAATACAAAGACAAAGGCACACTGTCACATAAAGAGTAAAATAGAACTCTTCAACAAAGATACAAAGACAAAGGCAAACTGTCACATAAAGAGTAAAATAGAACTCTTCAACAAAGATTTACACTCTTATACGACTTCAACAACAACAAACTTTATAAGCACTCCAAAGAAAATCACCAGATAGATGATAGATATCACAGAATTACACTAAAATATCCATCTATTATCCATAACATTAAAGTTTTCAACTTAAAAAGAAGTGAATTCTCTTTAAACAACAGCCACTCATAGCAGACAGACCATAAGAGGTCCCTTTAGTTTTTCTAACAACTTAGTTTACCCTGTCTATGAGCATTCATCCCTCTTTTTTTTTTTTTTTTCCCCAACCAAAAAAGGTTAAAAGAACATAAAAGAAAATTTAAGTTATTTAACCAAATGGGTTTCTTCCAATGATGCAAGCATCACTGAAGACACATCAGAGCCGGAGGGCTGTGCAAGCAAGCTCGTCCACATCAGGGTCATCCATAGGCGGCATCTCATTGAGATCGAAAGGCAAGGGCTTTTTACAAGAAGATGAGGCGATGTCGCATACAGCATCATCAACCACGGAGGAGGAGGAGTCGCAGTCGCTATGACACTCTTCCGGATCAAACGGCGTCCTGGGGAGACTCCTCTGCTGGATGAAAGCCGGTGGCCGCGGTGGAAGCTGCCTGGGTCCGCTGAATGACTCAACAGTGCTGCTCATGCCGCTGGAGGTGGGCCTCTGCTGGGCGATGATCTGGTGGTCCTCAGAGTAAAACCGGGGATCCATGAAAGTATCATTAGGGTTATTGTTGATCGGTTGTTGAATAGGGTTTCTAGGGTTGAAATCATGGAAGGCGTTAGCGTCTAGGGGCAAGGGGAAGTTTGTCTTAGCTTTAGGGCCACGGAGTGAGCGGGCAGCAGCGTCATAGGCCCGGGCAGCTTCCTCAGCAGAATCAAAGGTGCCCAGCCAGACACGAACCTTCTTCTGTGGGTCTCTGATCTCGGCCGCAAATCTTCCCCATGTACGTTTTCTCACTCCTCTGAATCTGACCTCATTAGATCCTCCAGATCCATTAGCTTCTCTGCCATTCAACCCCCTCGCCGCCGGTGTTTTCCCTTTCTTCATGACCTCAAAACCGAAAATTTAACCACAAAAATGAAAACAGCCCTTCTCTGTAAAGAGAAACAGAAACAGAGAAATAGATGAAATGAGATGGCTACGAAAAAACCATATTTACAAAGGAAAATTTAATAACGCCACAGAGAGAAGAGATGAGATTGTGATAATCTAATTTTTCTTCTCTCTCTACTGTGTGTTGTGTGTGAAAACGGATAGGGGTAGAGAGAGAAGGGAGGCCGAGCGTTCTTTTATTTTTCATTTATTTTTTCCATAAAAGTTCTTTCTTTCTTTTTTTCGCACGCGGACACGCCCCCGCAGACTCCATTTGCTTCTTTTTCATTTTTCTTTCACATGCATTAATGTAAAAAGACTATTATAGCCTTTTGGATTTTTTAAATTTTTTTGTCATAATATTATGTGATTAGGTCAATCAAATAGTCTACAAAATTGTTTAGGTATTTGAATTCACTTGTGTTGGAGAAAGAGTTAAGAGTTTGGTCTTCATATGACATGTACGTGCGTGTGCATGGATATAGATCGAGATACCATAACTCAACTTATCAAGAATATTTCGTTAAGATACGAAGTTCGTATTGTGAGTTAGCGTACGTTAAATGTAGATAGTAATGATTGATTTATAATTTAAAAGTCAACACTGAATATAGATTAATATAATAATTACGCTCGTACTTTTTGAATTTTATCGTGATGTCATTGTGCTCCAAAATGACAATATTAGAATGCAAGTCATAGGATTACTCACTAATTATTGCACCTAATTAAGAAAAATATGGAATTTGGTAAGTTCATCCAACACATTTCTTTGAGCTTGAACAACTCTATGTTGATCTCTACTCGACCCATTTTTTCTATCAGTAACAACTAATAAGATTTCGACGTAGATTGAACTCACGAAAAGTCCAACTTAGAAATTATAGAAAAATGGTTCGAGATACCTTTATGGATATAATTCTATTTTCTTCTCAAGAGATGTGCACGAAATTAGTGTTGGAATATGTGAATATTAATCTCTTTTATGAAAAAAAATAAATATGAATCACATAGTAACGGAGGAATTGTGCAATAAAATCAAACAATCAGGACAAATTTTGCAGTTGAACCTAATTCATGATATTAATGATTAATAAATTATTCAAACTCTTTTAAGAGAATAAGGCCAAGCTAAATTAATTTTCTACTCATCCAATGTAACTGCCAAGATAAACAAGAATTAATCCTACTACCTACACAGCCAAAAATTGTATTGTTCAAAAATTTAAAAAATAAAACGTCTATAAATATATTTAAGTTTCAAAAATAAAAAAATTTAAATTATCCATTTATGAGTATTATATGCTAATGAAAACCAATTAAAAAAATAATAGTAATATTTCAAATTTTGCGTCGAAAATGTACAAGTAACGTAATTCGTTTTCTTATTGATGTACAGTATCAGACAATATAATAAACAAAATTTTAACTCTTTTTTATAGACCGCCCACTTGAAAACCAAGTAGTACCTTCGTAAAAGAGTAGGACAACATTATTTACTCCTTTCCTATGCAACTACTCACCAAATGTATTTATTGCAATAGAAGATAGAACACATGTTTATACATTTGACAATAAATAATTTAATTTTGCCAATGCCTCACTCACCAAATCTATTTAGTTCAATAAAAGATAGAACACTTGAAAAAAAAATTAAAGAAAACTTTTCATAAAGTTAGCACATTTTTCGCGTTTCATTTTTATTTTCTTTTGAGAGGCGGGATATGTCATAAGACGCATTTAAAAAATATACTTTTATATAGTTTAGTATGTTAAGTCAAATATCATTAAATTGAATAACAAAAATCTATTCTTTAATTGCAATCATATGTCCCAAATGTATTATAAATTACATTTCTTTGTGTGCACCAAATTTAAGTCTATATTCTCGATGGTAGACGCTTACTTGAATTTTCAAACACGTGAATTTTAAATTTGTGAATCCTACCATTTCACCAACCGGCAACCACTCTCATAAATCCTCATTCTATAAACAACCAATCCCGAGACCATGGTACAATTGGAGGTGTAAACGTCGACTAGACCATCTAATTTAAGCTGAGTGAGAAAATCTCGTGCTATATATCGACTCAAGAGATAGTTAGATGTAATTCTCTTGGCCAGTGCCCCTCGCCTATTTTTTTCAACTTTTCTTTAAGCTCGGTTGATGGGGTTTCTACTTCTATTTTACGTGGAAGAGCTCATTTTGGACAGCTTTTATAAAAAAGACTCTTCTAACTAGAGAAATACTTCAAGAAAATTATCATAACAGGTCCAAAGGGAACTTCTTAATCTCATGAACATCTTTTTTGCTTTGTCTTCTTTTGAAAATTAATTGAAAAGGAAACAAATTTTAAAAAAAGGTTAGACCCGATGACCTGTTCAACCAAAGTCCGACATGGATCGGGCCTATATGAGAGCAACTCAATCCAACCCATTTTACACTTAAACACGATAAAATTGAGTAACATTGCAAACTAATTAAGGAGCATGGAGCATGGAGGCTATTATCTTTACTGAAATACTTGTGTTTTAGGAGCATGGAGGCTCCTCTTAATGACAATTTATCGGTTGTTCCCGTCAATCATAATCGATTAATGAAGAATCAATTTTAAGTTGGTAATCTATGATCAACTTCCTTTTTTAATGCTCTAGTCGTATTTTAAGGTTGTAGTATGTTGATACCACAACTGTCTAACGTGGCATACAAAGGTTATGTTTTGAAAGGATATTCTACTAACATGAGAATTTTAATAATGAAATGAATATATTACAATTGTCTAATCTTAATTAATTAGTTTATCAATGGATTGGTTAATATTTCGCATCCAACTCAGATAAAGGACCAAATTTGGGATTAGGTCCTCGGAAACTCCGAAGACATTATTGACTTAATGTGTGATATAACCTTAATCTATTGAATTAATGACTTAGTGTAAAGTGCATTTTCATTTAAATGAGCCAACTCAAAATAAGTTCCATATAGCTTAAACTCAAATTCAATATTATAAACAAGTTTTAGAGCAAGGTGAAATAATTGAGTACTTCAAAATATTTTCCTATTTTTATAGCGATTCTAAAACCTAACCTACTTATTACGAGTGACAAGTCATGTGACAGTCAGTTAAGTAAAAAAAAAGAAATAGAAAGAAACACAAGCAGAGGGCAAGCAAAGGTCAGCACTCCTCTCCCGTATTGCCTCGCCCACAAGCCCTTTCCGAGACGATTGAGTCAGGCCCTTAGTGCCTCGCTTGGAACAATGATTATCGCATATTCCACAAGTCTTCTCTGAGGCGATCGAGCTTTGTCCTTAGGCATCCACGTGGAACAGTTATTATTCGAGACGATGCATCATACCTCTGTTGTAGTTCATATTTGATGCCAAAGATCAATGACAGCTAGGGATTGACATGATCAAGCTAATAAATATTTGGTTATCGAAGACTAGATATGCTAAGTTGTATATTACTATAGATAAGAATACGATAAAAAAAAAAAAGTATGAACATAAGTATGACATTAAATAAAGATTTAAAACTTATAGTGCAATTAAAAAGCGATGCAATAAAAGAACATATATGGTGTCAATATAATTACCAAGCAAAAAACTGTGAAAGATGACGAAATAACATTTGAAGTAAAGATTGGAACGAGAGGAAAAAAGTTGAGATTAGAAGCACATGTAATTTTCTTAAAACTTCGTCCAAACTTTTAGCGTAATTTTGAGCTCTCGAATTTAACTACAAGTGTCACATATACTTGGGTGTTAGTTTCATTGTCTTGGGCATTAGGCAGAGTACTTCAAACCCAGCGTAACAATCTAAAATTCGTTGATTTAACGTCTGTTTGAGCTCCATTTTTTTGTCCAGAATGAATTTTGAAATAGTATTTTGAAGGAGAATATGCAGTTAGAAAAATATAGAAAAGTTTTAAAATTGCATGTAATATTATTTTATTGAAAATGTGTGGTTAAAAATAAGAGGGATAAATATATTTTGAAATAATGGGAACGGCTTAATAAATTTGTAGATAATTTATTGACACAAATCACTAAAATATGCATTACCAATAAAAACAAATTTTATAAAAATATTTAGTCCCTAGTCCACTCCACTTTTCTAAATTCATTTTCAATCATATATTTTATAGTACACAATTTTTATCAGTTTTTTACCCGTACATTCCATCAACTTTTATCAAATTTACTAAAAAATTAATTTAATTTAAACCAAACATAAGCTTAGTAAATATTCTAATCTATTTAATTTTTCTATGAAATCAAACAAATTAAGAAAATCGATCTCAATTCTCAGATAAACGTTTTTTTCAAGCAGAAAGCCAGAGGACAGATATGTGATAAAGTATAAAGAACGTGCCCCGTGAAAACTGTTGACCGACCACAATGATTCGGGCCCACCAGAATTGATTAGCCCACGCCCCAATTTCTAGGCTCTAGCCAAACCAAGTCCCCACCATGTACACGTCAGCCATTTGTCAGCCATGAAAATCTCCATAGTCTAGATTTCGCGGAAAATGATGAAAGAACGGGGATAAATTCAGGGAAAAAAAAAAAAAAAACAGTCGTTTTGTCGGAACTTGATTGGATGATTTTTGTTTTTATTTTTTCAAACTGACCAATCATATATGAACACGTGCATTCCTTGAATTTGAGCCTGAATTTAACTCTGGATGTGTAGCATACCGACAACCGATTAAGCTTATTCGATTTATAAGACAAGATTACTGGATTTATGGGCTGATTTAAAAGTGTTGGATAAATCAATGGTAATATTGTGTGACACATTTTTACAATGTAAAGTAGAATGTCAACTAAAATATATATGTAACAAGATTGTTTTCTTAAATAGATTTTATAGCAAAATGATAATTTTAAAAAATATATGATTAAAAAGTAATTTTTTAAATATACATGTAAAATTATTATACGAGAAGAATAGATGGTTGAAAATGGATTTGAATCGACACAAACCATGTGAATCACTACAACATTTGATTCACGGAGTTCTCATCAATTCAAAGTTTGAAAAAAAAAAGGTTTTAAAGAATCTATACGAAACAAGGGTTTAATCTATAAGAAAAATATTATATAGTATTACTGATACTGAGCTTCAATTTAGAGGGACACATTAGGTTCAATTAAATGAAAAAAATGATATTGTATTTAAATGAATCTATCATTTAATGTCATATAATTGCTACTTAGACAAGTACTCGACACTGATAGTGTTGAATAACATTACTTTAGTTTAAATGGTTGATAAATCTCACCTAGGCACGCGAATCGACAACTAGCTGTAGCTTTTGGGCTGCGTCCCAATTGGCGATTGGCATAGTGCACATATAGGGATATAATTCTTCAATTGTTCGAATATTATATAGTGCAAGTTGACGGGGAAGGTGAGGTATTCACTATTGCTATTAAACACGTCTTTGATATGAAATGAAAACACTATTATGATCATTTTACATTGTTTCGAATATTTGACATGGTATACCGGATAATAAATAAAAATAATAAGTACAATGATATAATTATTGTTTATATGTAGTTTCAACAATTTCAATTAGATTGAGAGTGCAATCACCTTTTTTAAGGAATTGAATGT
>CAIGRN010094621.1:0-18081 GCA_903798345.1 Fraxinus anomala | reverse complement strand
CCCCCCCCCCCCCCCCTTCTCCCTCAAATAGTAATTATATTAAATAAAATGATTATGAATATTCCTATTGGATGCCAGAACTACTCCAATTCAGCAGTAGTTTGTCTCCAAAATAATTCAACCTTCGAATTTATTGTTTGACAGCATGGTATGAAGATTTTACAGGACTTTAGTATATCAAATCTTGAATTGCTGGCAAATTGAAAATCATACGAAAAAGTTAAAAAAATAATACCTGATTAGAGAAAAATATTCTCTTTCCAGGATGGTCTTNTATTGTTTGACAGCATGGTATGAAGATTTTACAGGACTTTAGTATATCAAATCTTGAATTGCTGGCAAATTGAAAATCATACGAAAAAGTTAAAAAAATAATACCTGATTAGAGAAAAATATTCTCTTTCCAGGATGGTCTTTCCTGGACTGAACCCATGAATTGCAGGAAAAATGAACTGGACCACATGCAAAACCTTCAATGGTAATACTCTCCAAGAAAAACTCTTGCTGGTGCTTATTTATCACTGTGATTGCCCCTGGAATTCCAAAATTTGAATCCACTACAAATTCTGCAATGTAATTAACTCTTTCGGTTCTAAGGTTTGACTTTTTTGACCAGTCCTTTAACACAGCTTGATTACTTTTCTTCGGTCCCTTGGTTTCTTGAAAATAAGAGAAAAATAAAAACAATAACTTTTCAGTAAAAACCCATTTAAAATTCTTAAAATTACAGCAATAGAAAATGGCTTACTTGGATCGAAATCCGTGCTAACAAGTTCTAACATCACATTTCTCCCAATTTTGTCAGTCAAAGCATCCCAACGCTTGGCTATGGTCTCCTTCAAATCTTCCTTGTGCTTATTTTTTACAGTAACAACTGCTCTGACCTTGAATTTCACCGCTTTATCAGGCACCACTTTTACCAAATCCAAATCCTCACTGATTGCTGCGACAAGAATAGGAACCTTTGATGCTCTTTTCACCTGAAATCTCTTTCTTTGGGCAGGAACCAGAACCGGATTAAAACAGAACTGGTTGTGCTTACGATTTACAAGAAAATTTGATGAACCAAGAAATGCAGATTTCTGCGTTAAAGAAGAGCCCATGATTTCTCTAGCGAGTGCCATCTTTGATTCTTGATTTCACTTGGTGGGTTCTTGAATTTATCCTTTCTCTGATCAAAACAGTGGGCCTTTTTTTTTCTTGAAGAGACGAAGGAGGATACGGAATTGAGAGGCTGATCGTGAACTGGGGTGTATGTATAGTGAAATTGGTATATATAGAGAATTTATACGGTAATATGACAAAAAAATATGACATCACCGACCACATTAGTCGCATAGTTTTATACAATTTATTATTTAAAATAATGAGATTGTCGTGCCATATATTTTCACATGAGAATTCTATGGCTGCTGGGTCAAAACGAGTCCCAAGTTTCCCCGTAACGACGCGGTGTGGGAAGCTAAACAGAAAGTGCGACTTCAAATGTGATTTTTTTGCAAGTTAGTGGACCCGTATGTCCTTCTCTTTTACAAGAATGGCAATCAAGTCCTAGTGCATTAAAAAGTATGGTGGAATTATATTCTTTTTGAAGCGAACTGTTCATTTTTGTAACTTCTGCACCTACAAATTATCAATACACTGTCGTGTTTGTCTCTGAATCATTTATTGGTGTCCATCAAGTTGTTAAAAGTCGAGATCCCTACGCGAAAATATTATTGACTTTAGAATAATACTAACTTTTGTTATCAACATATTAAGCCCCAATCTGTCTACCATTATTCAATAAAAATAAGTTTTGAAATAATAATTTTTTTAAAAATGTACGATTAAGAAGTAGAAAAAAGTTTTGTATTTATGTACAAAATATTTTATTTAAAAAAAATGTATGATTGAAAATGAATTAAAAAAATAAGAGCTTTAAAATAATGTTAAACAAACATGGACATTTACTTTTTCGTCCACTTATATTGTACACTAACATAATTCTTTAGTATGTATTAGCATTGCCAAGGAAGGTGGAGCGATAGCCGGAGATACTCCATTGTTCAAGTCAAAATCAAAATTAGGCATGAAAAGATATAATGATAAAGTTTTGGCTTTGATGAAACATTTAACGTGCATACCTCGTAATGACACTATATACACATACAGAATTGTGAGAGTGGGAGGTGAGATATCACTATGTTATAGAGTCGCTTTTAAAACTCGATTATTGTAGAATGGTTGGTTTGGTATATCAGGTTAGCTCGATAGCCTAAAAATGGAGTGTCGACTAATTGTTGGCATAATTAAACATTAAATCTAATATACATCATTGTATTTGGACTAATGTTATCTGTAGAGCTGCATCACTCACTACGTGACAATTGATCTCCTTATTCATTAGTGATTCACTTAAACGCATTGGATAATAACTATCTAATCGATGGTGCATCTTTATTAATGATATATTGCATTACTTTTGAACGAGTATAGAGTGCCGTGGCTCATGGAAATCCCATCTGTATATGGCTGGATAATTGAGAGAAACGGTTGCTTCACGTCCTTTCCTTCAATTCACTTTTTGTTTTTGTACGTAGCCTAAATTGCCACTTCGTTGCAAAATGCATTTATTCCCTCTCTAAAGAGCAAATAAATATTATTTTGTCATTGACAAGGGAAATAAGTGAGAAAAAGGAAAAAAGAAAAAGAAGGGAAGGCTGGAAGTTCTCATCAAAAAAATTAACAGCTTTTTATTCAATCATACTATAAACACAGATTTTTTTGACAGACAATACTTGACATGACAACATCGGAAGATAGAAAAAAAAAGGGTCAATCAGATTTAACCATATGAGCGTCGGTATCAATACTATCAAAATTTTCTTGTACCAAATTTATTGTCTTCATAATCATACACGACTCTGAAATAAGAATAATACACGGCAGCCAAGGTTGAAGGGTGAGAAGTAAAAGGAGAAAAAATAAAATAAAAAAAGGGGTATTTGCAGGACCTATCTTTTCCATTTAATACAGAAAGGTTGAGAGAGCGAATGACGAAAGTTTGTAATTGAAGTTGAATGGTAAATTGGCTCTCCTCTAGTAAAATTTTCTCGATTACGGAATTTGTGTTTTCACTCTTTCCGCTTTATTCTTTATCTTGTTGGGACGATTATTTCTTACAAGCAAACTAGAAACATGCCTAACAAGGCATGCATCACATTTAGGGATTGTATCACGTGTGAATATTGTGTATCATTTCTTGAGCGACGAAATAACCGAAAAAACATTGTTGTCAAGGAAGAAGGGAAGAGACGCATACAACTGCCAATACAAACAAAAGGGCATGTGTTACGTTTAACAGCGAAAAATTTTCTCCTGAAAAGTTATTATGTGATTGTTTAGTCAGAAAAAAAAATGGGTGGAGAGAGAGAGAGAGAGAGAGAGAGAGAGAGAGAGAATTGAGAAACTTTTCAAAATAAAACATTTCGTTTTTGAAAGTAAAAAATTTTGAGGCTTTTGAGGAAAGTCAATGAAATTTACAAAATTATAGCAGGTTAGTTGAAAATCCCTTTGAACTTGAAAATGACTACCACTACCTTTGAGTCTTCGACCGCTGCCAACAGTTCGGCAGCTTCAATTCCTGTCAACTATGGATCAATAGTAGCTCCAATTCAACTACCATTTCGTTTAGTATACCTAATTCTTTGAAGAATTTTCTCGATCATGAAAATTATATTACGATTTTCAATTTTAAAAATAGACTCAACACTTAGCGTAACGGCATCGACTTAGACTAAGCATATGCATAGATTTAAAGAGACTCTTAGTCTATCTATTAAAATAATGTGATTTTTCAAAGGAGCTCTTAAAGAGCTTCTATAAAATCAATTGTTTTCTAAGTTTTTTCGACAGTTTTCGTGAAAGGAAACTCGTATTAAAATTTTCAAAGCAAGATTTTATTTATTTTTATTTAAAAGACCACATGAAAACCAAATTAAATAAATTCTTAAATTAGATTTCAACGGATGAATCATGATACTTTTCTTGTACATAAAAAACACTTAATTTTTTTCTTTCATGAATCCAAGCTCTAAGGTTAATAAAATAAAGTCGCAATGTCTTTTTGACCACGAAATGTCTTCTACTTCTCTTGTTAAACAACGACCATGGAATAATTTATTTAGAAATTCAAGTCAAACATCAATTTATTTGAAATTTGACATAGATTTCTTGCTTTTTGATTTTCCACTTTTTTGACATTGACTATGGAATGTTGATAAGTAGAAAAATCAAAATGTGCAAAGTGTAAGAGACACATTTTGTCAGCTTTTAATAATAAAAATTATATGCTGCTTTCTTTGCTATGCAAAAAAGAATGATGACACGATTTATGGATGTTTCCGTCCATTTGCCACTCAAATAAACAATTATCACGACTGGTTAGTGGATAGTATTACATTAAAAAAAAAAAAAAAAAAGTCAAATAACAATAAATTAGCTTTATTGTCAATATATTTAGAATCAATTGTACCTATATTTTTTCTTTGTTTTGTTTGGTGAATCACTATTTTGTTCTCTCTTTATCTTCTACCATATTCAAGATCCTATTTAGAACTAATTAAAGTTATGAAAAACAATTAGTAAATCTCTAAAATAGTCATGTTGACCTCTTTTTTGTATGCACTCGTGGACAACAGATATCGATCTCAAACATATCCACACAAGTTAATTTCAACATGTTTTAACGAATTTACTAGTCGACAATATGCTTCGACTTAGGCGTTGGAGAAGCTTTATAATGCGAGATAAAGATGTTCGGACACAGACAACACATATGAAGTGGATTGCATAATAAGGATTTGATATATAATGTCACATCGATTATTCGAATAAGATTTTTACATGAGATCCGTTTCAAGTGTGAGTTTCGAATTGATGCCTCCAAAGATTAAGCTTCGGTGCTTTGGCCTTTGGACTTCGGAAGGCGGACCTCAGATGTGGGCCTTGGACGTGGGTTTCAGATGTTGGGCCTCAATCCCTATTCTTGAGAGATCCACGTGGACGCCAAGAGGGTTATATCTGAAGCTTTGAGGCGAGGCGTAACCAGTCATATTTTTATTAAAAAATTATACAAATTCATCTATGTCTTTCAATATTTCTATTTCGATTATTATTAATTTATAATTTTAATATAGTGTCAAAGTCAAAATATATATAATCGCGCAAGACTTTGTTGGTATCTAATTGTCTAAAAAGATTCCCAATTCTTTCCATTAGTTACGCTACACATTCACAACGTAGTTTAGCTGTCTAGGCATTATTTTCAAGGGTTCTTTCATCAACTATCTTCTAATTTTTGAATGTTCACTTTATCAACCAATTATTCACTTCATTGTCAAGATATTTTCCTATTGATCAATTCTCGAACTTCATTTACACCGCAATTGTTAACCATTAGAAAAAAAAAATACATTCATTTATTTAAATGTTGTCTTCGACAAATTCTTCATAATGAATATCTAAATGCGACATATATGTGAGAAGGAATTCTTTAAAAGCAACATCCAAATAAATAAATAAATAAATACATTTCATCTCTAAAGACAGCAATCTATTACTATGGTTATATTGAGATCATTTTTCGAGAGAAAAAATGCAGTTACATTATTAATTTTTTTAATAAAGTTAAATTGAACTTTTAACCTATGAAAAGAAGCCTTTCAACCCCAAAATTAAAAAAAGTTGACCATTTTTTAAAACTTGTACCATATAAATGGGAACACAGAGTTGGTCCAAACTATATCAAATGTAGACCGAATGGACTTAGACTTGGCACCGGCCAATAGAATGGAGAACACTGAATTAGTGCACCAAAATTTGTGGAGCCGTATCTAAATTAGTGCACCAAAATTTGCCGTGCAATTATAAATATATAATTGAACCAGTCCACTGTCCTTATTAAGCATTGTACAAAACATGTATAGTCTTAAAATTTCTTGTAAATGAATGCTGATCAGCCGCGACAAGCGCCGATGCACATTGCCGTTGTGAGTGCATATTCCCACTGCGATGAGTTGCCGCCCACCTGTGGAATGAAGCGGTCGAAGAAGTGGAATGAAGCAGCGGTCGGAGAAGTTAACTTTTGTTTGGGGTGGAAAATGAATTGGATCTTACTACATGTACATAAAAGTTTACATAATGAATTATATAATGTCATATGACACCATATCATTTGTCAGTTTAAAACACAGTCAAATTGTTCATCCAATATTTTTTCTTCACGTCGTTTTATGTAATCTCTTATGTACCATTTTTATGTACAAATAGCATAATCCAAATAAATTAGGTTGGGTGGGTGGGTTGTGGTGTGGAATCGGGTAGTGTACACCTGATTTTTGAAAGAACTTTATCATTTGATTATTAGAATAGGAAGTTGTAAGGTAGGATTTGAGATATTAATTTTCTGTATAAATGAGAACATAAAAGGTCAGTCCAAATGTCCAATCAATATAAAATGTAGATCGAATGGACTTAGACTTGGCACCGTCCAACATACGGAGAACGCTGAATTAGTGCACCAAAATTTGCCATGCAATTAAAAACATATAATTGAACAGGTCCACCGTCCTTACAATCGCATTCTATAACAACTATGATAAAAATTTATTTTTTTATAATCTCATTATAGTCGTGCACTCGTGTCCATAAAAGAGTTTTATTTTAAAGTTGTGTGGTACTACCAACATTATCCATATGTAGGGGCGGTCACATGACTTTAAATTGTTAATCACGATAATAAAAAAATAAAAAATTATGTTTAGATGCAAATGCAAGATGCATTTTGTAAATTTTCCTAAAAAATATACATAAAAATAATAAATTCCTCCACGGGTCATCTATCTTTTGTAAGTGTAGCAACCAAGTTCTCAACATTCTATTTGTGGAATTTACGTCACCAATTTTTTAACAAAGAGCACAAGGTATCCATAACGGAAATTGCATATTTTGACTTTAATTGGCCATGCAACACGCGCGTGGTGTCTGACTAAAAAGGTAAAATTGTCAAAAAAAAATAGCCACGTGTAAATTGCACGTTCATAATTTGGTTTTTGAAACAAATTTTGTTTGGACAATTTTATCATTTTAGTCACTTTTCACACGCGTGAACATTTGACATCTAAGTAGACATTTTATGTCAATAATAATATAATTCGCATAGTGTTAGCTAAGCCAAGGTCCCAGGTCTCCGTGCCAACTATTCTACTTCCCAATTTCCTTGGTGACATGATTGCCACGTATAAAAGGTTTAGGACATAGCTATCACATTTATTAAAAAAAATAGGACTCATCAAACTTTCAATAGGTGTCACTTCAGTTACATTGCTTTCTTTTAAATATAGATGGCTGTCAAATTTCAATATTAATACACGTACATTCTACCGACATTTTGATTTATATTGTACCATGTAACACACAATTCTATCATTGATTTCTTTAACACTTAAAACAACCAATGTCTTCGATTTTGCTACCTGTTCAAATATCTTCAAGTTGTATATAAATAATGTACAAGTAGCATAATTGGTCAAACTTATAGAGTTTCAATTAAGTCATTATTCACGTATTCGTTAGTAAATTTAATAGTTCAGTTGAGGTATCTAATTTGCGTTTTTTGTTAACAACCTTGGTGAATGACATTAACAAACCACTACGACAGAATTTGGTTGATTTTCGGCCTTAATGTCATTTCCAGTTGCCGCATAAGTTTTGTCATCATAAAACAACACCAAATTTAAATAGTACTTCAATTTAATTGCTCATTTTCTACAACAAGTAAGTTCATTAATTAAAAGTTGTTTTTTTTTTTAATCTTATTATATATCAAATCGTGTAAGATTATTTAAAATAATATTTGGTTATATTTATGCTCATGAAAAAGCATAAAATAATACATGTAGTATTCTTGAAGAATAGATTCCTGCGTTACTAAAGAAGCACAATATTACAATATAAGATTCAAAAAGAATATTTTTATTTTTATTTTTATTTTTGAAGATATACAATTTTTTGCATTTAGAAGAATATTACGCAATAAGTTTTTGATGAAGTAAGCACAAGTTTTATATTACGTTAATATTCCAATAGAATATTTCTTACTCTTGAATAGTATAATTTTATGAGATATAAAAGTTATAAAACTTTTTATAATTTTGCTCCTGGTGAGTAAACCCTTACGTAATTTAAATAAAAAATTGTGTTGCTCTTGATGTAGCACTATATTTTAAAAGAATATTATTTTCTCTTGAAGAGCACAGCATTATAATTTTAATAATTTAGAAGAATGTTGAGTTATTGCTCCTGAATAAGTAGTAGTCTAAATTACTTAAAAATAAATAATAATATTTCGCATGCTCTGGAAATAAAGCGTATCTCTAAATTATCATATCAACAAGGATAGATGAAAAAGAAAAAGATTCGTGATCTTTTTTAATTGTTAATACATGATCTTGATTACCTTTAAGTCTTGTCATTCTAATATGTTAGCATTTTTATATTATCAAGTGGGAGACTTTATAAAAATGCTATAGTTTTGATGTAAAATTATTGTCACTAAATTCATATATTATTGTCAAGTCGAGCAAATAATCATATTGATTTTCCATGATATAGTTTTGATGTAAAATTATTCACTTATTTTATATTATTTGGTTGCTTGCTTCTGTGAGTACCTACTGTGTGTACAAGTACTTCATTGAAATTGTAATGAATCCTTGAATGATAAAAGAAAAAGCTCGATGCTAATATTGGTAAAATTGAAGCAAGCATTTTATTGAATTAGCAGTTCAATAACTCTAAATATTTTATTGTTTGACATAACCAATTGACCATCACCGGATCAATAAGGATGCGAAATGAAGATTTGAATAAATATTAATTGAAGAACCAGAAGATTATTCAATATGATGAATTTATGTATAATGCTTGTCCTGTTTATTGAAAATTGATCATCAACCACACTAGATAAAGTTGGGATATATCACTAAAATCTTGAAAATCAATTAGGATGATACTCCTACTGTCACCTTCTATGTTGACCATCTAGATATAATTTGTATCTAATTAATACATTTACTAGACGATTGCATGGTGATCACAACTTGAAGTTTGCGATATTAATAAATTTTAAATAATGAACATAATTTTCGAATTATATCATCAATACAGTGTATTATATCAATGCTATTGAGTCTACAATCCAAACTTTGATAAATGTTAGTTGGGATGAAGATAAATAGTTTAACACAATTAATTATTAATCTCCAATCAAGAGGGAGTAATGTAAATAAAGTAATATTTGTGAATGAACATTGTATCCCTGCAGCCCTACTTGTAACATATAAATATGTGTCGTGTTTCTTAATAAAATACATATTTAAGTCTATTGATTTCTCTAATTTATAATAGAATTATAAAATTTGAAGAAGAATTTTTTATTTAGCATATTTTTATAAATACTCACGTCAATTTTTATCCACGCATTTCAAGTGATCTAAAGTATCACTCACTTATTCGTGATTTATTTCTATCTATTTATAATTTAAATCGCTTATATAATATCTATGCGTGCTTCTGAACACGTTTGTGAGTTTTCTAGAAAGAGTAAATTATAAATATATAAAATTGAGTTGCGCATAACTGGATAATATATGAAGATCTCATGAAATATATAGATTAAATGATTTGACCAATTATAAACAATTTATAACATTAGCCAAATAGTTATAAGCGGCCAATCTTTATCAGGTCACACTATTCTCAATATTGGCTTTCGGTTGGTTTTTTCAAATTTTTTGCTTATATGGTTTTAACCTTCAATCGAACCCTTTTTTTAACTGGTATCTGATTTTTTTTAGTAGAATTGATCAATATGTTTCAATTTATAAATGGGAACATTACATATTTAAAGTGTTTTAAATATACAATTTCAGAATTAGAATTAAGAGACAAGTTTTAAAATTTCAAAAATCAAGTCATAATTAAATTTTATTAAATAAATAAATATATTTTATTAATTTGATATACTAGGTCACAATACTATACAATTATGGTTACAGTTACGTACTATCACAATTACTGAACGTTTCGATCACAAATCACAAATTTCATATGTCACGCTATTTATCATCAGTCACAAATTATCAAACTAATTGATCACGCATTATTTTTCGATTACAAAATCGGTCATAAATTATCAAATTAATTGAACATGCATTTTTTTATATCACAAATCACAAATTTTATAGGTTACAATTTATTAATCGATTAAGAATTATCAAATTAATAGGTCACGTATTATTTCTCGATCACAAATCACAAATTTTATATATCATAACTAATTTCATGGTCACAAACACTCTTTATCCCACCCACCCCCAAATATTTGGTCATAAACACTCTTTATCTCACTCCCACCTCACCTCACCACGATACCAATAGTTGGTCACAAACACACAAATAATTGGTCATGAACGCTGTTCATCCCACTTCTACCCACCCCATCCCACCACAGATACCAATAGAATGTTGAACCACATCACCATTGCCGTCTACACCACCACCACAACCACCACCACGGATATTGCCAACATGAGCACCACCTCACCATAACACAGCTACATACACAGGAATGAAATTTTCGGCACTAGAACCATCTCAAAAATAGATCAAAGAAATGAAATTTTCGACACCACTGTATACATAGGGATGATGCCGCTGCAGCGTTACGCAACGATGATGACATCGTCGAGCACTATTGTGCACAACGCTCACAGTGTAGCGAGCAGTAGCGCTCATAGTGAGCACCGTGCAATACAACATCACTGCACTGATGCTCAGTGGTGAGTGCAAGCAATGTACGATGCTTACAGCGCTGTGAATAGTGGAACTCAACGCTGAACGTCGTTGCAACAATGCTCACCTCATTGCGTGACGGTGATCGTCGCGACATAGCGGTGTCGTCGCTGCGATAAGTTAGGTAGGGGTGGGAGAGGATAGTGAGAGAATGGAGAAGTTAGAGAAGGAAGAAAATAATTTAGGGTTTGTGAGTTGGTTGCTGGGTGAGCCTAAGGTGCAATTTAATTTTATAATATTATTATTACTATTAAAAAATTGAATTATCACCTGACTTTTGAATAAAAGAACTTTTAAATTTGATTTTTTAATTGAAAAATTAAAATCTTGTTTGAGTGTAATTTCCACTTTATAAAATATAGGTAGATACATGTAAAAATTAAGTGAGTTGGATCGGGGGTTTCAAGTTGATTGCAAACATTCAACTTGATCCGACACAATTTTTCCTTTGGACACCTTACAAAAATACCCCTAAAATTAGGGGTCTTTTAAAAAATGAAATGAAAAATATTCTAGAAGTAAAAAATATTGTGTAAAGTTAAGTGTCACTTTTTGATATAAAATTATTAAAATTTGACATGCAGTGTCACTTTTATTAAAAAGTGATTATCATTTAAAAAAGTGACAGAAATCTCAAGAAAGTGACAGAAAAAAGTGACAATATTAAAAAAAAAAAGTGACAAAAATTCAAAAAGCGACAAAACACCAATTAAAACATTGGAATCACTTTTTTATTCATTAGACATGAATTAAGGTTCTACATTAAAAAGTGACAAGCTATATCACTTTTTGATTAAAAGGTCACACTTAATATTTTTCATGGAAAAAGAAACTTTATTGCTTGTGAAACTAGTGATTTTTCTTCATAGAAATGTTTATTAAATTCACTACGTGCTTACAGTAATCTTTTAACTAATATTTAGAGTCTACTACTAATTTGTTGTGTTCGAAGATCAATATAGGCACAGATTAAACATGATGGCACAACAAGAGAAAGAAGGTAGGTCGAAATTGAAGGAAAAAAAATTTGGATACAACAATTAAGGAATGTGTGGATAATAAGAATAAAAAATTGCAGAATTTTTTTTTTGGAGGAAACTCTTTTTTAATTTAGATAGGATCGTTAGAGGGAGGAGACAGATTCTAAATCTCATACTTTTAGGGAGAGAGATGTATATCTAAATTCTTGATTTTCCAATGCAATGCAACGAATTTTTTAACTGTAATCTAAAATTTGAAACTACAATGTATTTTTCAACTATTTAGAGAAAATGAAGTAAAGAGCCTAATTTCTCGTTTCCATTTCAATTTATCATTTAAGACCCGGCCCAATTACTCGCCGATTGAACCCTATCATTGTCTCTCCCGCCTTCTCCCACCTGCTATATGGGTGTCTTGCAATCGTAACCGAGTCTCAAGCCTCTAGGTAATTTCTCAACTCTTCCCCCACGCTCTTCAATTCATTAAGTTTTCTGCTATCTGCCCTCGTCCGAAATTGGAGCCATTTTCGGCCTCTGAGATTGTATATGTACTATTACTGACTTGTTTTTGGCTTAATTAGGTTTGATCTTAACTGGGATTTCGAATATCCTGTTTTCAGAAAATATTTTTCTCTTCACTTTCTTTACATATTTATTACCAGCAAAGGCAGAAAAAGTCCTGGAATGGATTTGAACAAACGAAAACGTTTGCATTTAGAGGGAAAAAGCAAAGAAAGAGGCTTCAAATACATTTCAAAAACACCGAAATACAAACATTCAAGAATCTCTCAGATCTTTTCAATCGTTTATTGATGTAATCGCCTCGTGATTATCTGGGTAAGTGGAAAACACTGTCATTCATTGTTTTTTGTAAATGTCAAGTGGAATTGTTTGCATTTATAGGGATATAATGATGTGCTGTTGTGAAGTAGAAATGGTTTTGTAATTGGGGTCTCTGAATTGAATCTTTGGGTGGTTTTGAAGATTAATGTGTATGTTCTATTATTGTACTTGTTTTTTCATTTTCTCTGATTGTTTTCAGATTCTTTTTGTTTTGATGGTGTCTATGTATTGCTATTTCCACCAGATTTCAATCTTTTTAACAATGATTTTAGTTGAAAGGAACGTTGGAAAAAGTGTGTAGAAATGGAAATATTTTATGTTATTCTGACTAATGTCAAAAAAGATTTGATTTCTCATTATTTCCATTCAAGGTGTATTTTCTTGCTAAATCTCTTTTTAAGTTTCATTCCTGTTTGGTGCAACAAGACTGTACTTGTCATTCATTGGAGATTAGCTGGTGAACGTATACTTCTTGAGTTATTATCACATAGTACACTGCACCATTCGTGGATATATCCTCCCTTAGTTTAAAAGAGGGGATCCCAAAATTACTATTCACCTTGAAATCGAAATTTCACACAACTGTAGCCGCACTCGTACTACACTATTCATCCAGACATCCAGACATTGAAGTCAACAATGTAGGCTACATTAATTTTTAATTTTAAAAACCAATTAACCGATTTTCTACTCTTGATATTTTCTACTCTTGATATTACTGTTCATAATAAATATCTATAATCACCTTTAGTTTACCTCTTCGTATCTTCTTCCTCTTTCATTCATTTTATATTCTCTACCATTTATTCGACCAAATAAAACCTATAAATCGCCTTTTTATATTCCTCACTCTCTTTTACAAAGTTTTTTTTCAAGTTCACTCGTGTTCTTATTCCATCAGTGTTTGTTCTGTTGTTGCAAAGTTTACCAGGTGGCTCAAAAGGTAAGATTAAAATTTACTGTTGTTGGAAGATAAAGTTTGACATGTAATTTTTTGTTTTGATAATTCTCATTTCCTTGTTTTGATTTTTGCCCTTTTTTGCTAATATGTTGGTTGTTTAGATGAAGTTTAAGATTTATGGTTTTAGAAAACTAATGAATTCTTGCTGTGTGGGTGGTTTATGGGATTGAAAAATATCATAATATAATCTATAAAAATAATAATTTAAAGTTACTGCTGTAAGTCGTTGCGAGCGAAGTTGAACTTATGCGGAGTTCCGCGGAGTTGAACTCCGCACAGATGCGGAGAAAATCCGCACATGGTGTGTTTAGACACACTGCACATCACGGAGTGAAACTCCGCAGTATGCGGAGAGAATCTGCACACGCTGGGCGGAGGCACTCGCACGTCACGGAGTGAACACTTCGTAGTGTGCGGAGCAAATCCGCACACGCTTTGTGGAGCATTCACTCCGCGAATTTTAACAAAGTTTTATCGAACAAGCACTTGATCAATGTAAAGGACTAGCCTAGTGGTGATTTCTTTGTCAGAATAGACAAGACAGTCGGAAATTGGTCCGTGCAATTTAGAAAAAAACAAAAAATCTCATAAATAAAATTTACTGATTGGATCTTTAATTCTAATTAATTGCCACATAGAAATTCAAGAACTTATGCCTACTCCAACAACTACAAGCTCTTAGGCCCTTTCTGATTGCAATTTGAAATTCTCTATTCTTAAATTGAATGTATGAAAAATAGAAAAAAAAAATGTATTTGTTTGTTTTTCTTCGAAAGAACTATTTTGTAAGACAAAGTTCAGGCATGTAGACCTCAAAAAAGAGAGAAATAAACCAGCTATTGATTATGTTTATGAAGGAATTTGCAAAAATCAAGTACTATAGTTAACATGTATAGTCTTAAAATTTGTTGTGACAGAACTAAAAATTGAATTAAAGATTTAAACATTCAAATTATTATTATTTTTTATTTATTCTTCAGTTTTGATCTTTTTTTCTTTTAATACAGATTCAGCAATTTTAAATTCATAACTAGAATCATATTTGAATGACAAATTTTGTTCATCAATGTAGGGGTTGGCTATTGTATTTGGGGTAATGCTACCCTGGGTACATAGCATTACCCATAAGGGTCCAGGCCTCCTAATTGGGGTCGTCATTCGACAATTATGTCAAATGTTATGTGTATTTTTATGTACACATAGCATAATTCATTGTATATTTATAAAAGGATGGTCATTTTTGTGTTCACACAACTTGAAAAGCATTTTCTCCATATAGTAATCCTATATATTTAATAGTTTTAGCAACTCGATAAAGACTTGTTCTTTATGATTTCCATATGGTCTGCCCGACGGAGAGCAATAAGATTTTTATTTTCAAGCCGCACAATCAGTATTCAGACAAAGGCAAAGCTACACAAATTTAAGTTGTTACAAAAATAAGCGATGTGTATTGAAAGAATTAACTTTAATCTATTTATATTATTCAGTTAATTTTTTGGTACACAACTTATTTTAAGAAAAAAAAATTGAATGAAGTTTTTTGTATATTAATTGGTTGATATGGAGTTTGACACTCCATGTATTTTCAAATGCAAATAGACGAGAAAATATATTTTATTTTAAAACTGTCCACTTATACCACGACACGTGTCACAATGTCAAATGAAGTGTACATGTAGCATGATTGAAAAAAATTTATTTAGAAATTATAAGATTCTTCGTTGCCATAAATAGGAGATGTGGTACTCGTGGAATAATCCTTACTCGTTATTTTATTTACAATTCTCAAGACTTGACAAAGATTGCATTGAAAAAGTAGCTCGCTTGCACTCAACCCTTGCAAACCATTGATCCAAAGACAAGAAAGTCGAGTATCTATTAAGGGATAAATTCTATATAAGTTAAATATCGAAACATAGACCAATAAGTAAGAATTTTGATTACTCCTCTTAATAAAATTGATCTTTTAGCATGAAATTCAAGTCTTAATATAATATATGAATCCATTAAGTTCCAAAGAGCAGTTCAATTCTACAAATACTAAAATAAGCATACGGATTCCAAAATTGATTTACTTTAAATAGCAATTATCTTGTGGAAGCATGTTAAACTATAAATTCTTAATCGATTAATTATCGAAAATATAGACCAATATAAAATGATTTTGATTATTCCTCTTAACAAAGTTGACATTTTCAAAACGAAATCCAGACCTTAATCAATCATGATACATGTATATCATCATTTACATTATTCTTTATACTTTGTCACTTGGCAACACACAATTGGATAGTTTAATAAATTAAATAATTTTCTCTCCAATCTTTTTTAACAACAAATCAAACGTGAAAGATGATATACATATGGAGTGTACTGTAGCATTTTTGATTAAGTCTCAACAGAACTGGACTCAATAAAGATGGCTATCATGGAGGAGAATGTTATGTCACAAGAAAACCACACCCATGATTTGCTTTATGAGATCATGGCTGAAATCTGATCATTATCTTCTTTACACAAAATAACTTTTCTAAAGACAAGTGATGATATAATATATATTTCAAGAAATAAGTTTTGTTACCTTAACCCGACTATCTTTTTGTGTACTCTCGTAGAGGAGCATGCAACTGCTCTATACACTTAAATCAAACTAAAGGAGGAGAAACTTGTATTACAGTAATAACAAAGATTTGAAATGAACCTTAAAATGTGACTATATTGTGGGATAGGAATTGAAGGTAAGGCCCATGACAGGAACGGCAAAAGATGTCTCCAAAAGCATTCTCTGATGGTATGCCTCCACGCTACTGATGTTCTCCACGAGACATCGATAATATTCCTTGAGCTTTTTAAGAAAACGTGAGTACTTGAGCTTCGTCCATCGTAGTTTTACTCGTCTGAAAAGTCTCACTAGACTGAACCTACGACCGAATTTCTTTCCTCCCAAGCGAACTGAGGGCGCCCTCCGTCGTCGAAACGATACCTTGCAACGGATTGGCCTCCGGAAGATGGTGGTAAAGAACATGTTTCTAGGAGAGTTTTTCGTTGTAAGACAATTTTGAGACGTAGCAAGTATAGACATGAATCATCAAATTTTGGCACACTACATATAAAACAGATTATTTGACATCATTCAAGATTAATGATAATGAAAAATATTATTATATATTGCTAGAATATAGTTTTTATGACCGTTTAGCAATCATGTTTAGACATGATTTATTATTTTAATTACATTAAGACACACTTACCTGTCATTTCAAAATTTTAAGGAAAAATAGGGCCCATTTTCATGGATTATTACTCCAATCCTTCTCATATTCCGGATTTTTCAAGGTCTTAGAACATCTTCAAGAACATCTCTCTTTATAAGTGCATCTTATGCATAATAGAGAGTATTCTTAAATTTGGAGAGTAATTTTTTTTTTTTTTATACACTCCAACAACACTTTCTATTTTGACTTTTTATTTTTTCAATGAACATTTATTGATTTCTTTCTCATCTCTTATACTTTTTTATATATTAATGATCAATCAAAGCAAATGTGATTTGAATAATTTAAGTTTGTACATTATTGAAAGTTGTAACTTATTAAATAAAATCATTATTAATTAAGAATAGAGAGTGAGTTTGACTCTTCAAATTTGAAGAGTTAAATCCATCTTTTATTTTAAGAAGTTAAAATAGTCTTTAAAACTTATTTTTAAGTACTGACTCTTTAAGATGAAAAATATTTTGTATTTAGAGAGTTTATTGGATATGCTCTTACACTACGCGTTTGTTTGGCAAATATCTTTTCTTGTAACAAATAATTTATTTGAAGAATGTAAAACATAGGGAAAATTATGGACTTTATAGAACTTGTGGTTAAATGTGATTTTGGAAAAAAAGAAAACGAATAAAAATGTGATTTTCTTTAAAATTTCTTTCAAACAAGCCTTAATAATGTTGTTCGGTTTAGGTTGAAAATTACATAATAACGAGAAAATCAATTCTTGATCATGGTTGTTATCAAAAAATAAATAATTATTGATCATGGGGTATGAAACTTGACCTGAGATTCACAAAAGCATTGTTACTCGGTTAAAGTAGTTCAATTATTTTGTAATTTCATTTTAAACTTATTTTTTATAAGTAAAACCTAAAACAAATAGGGATAAGTGAGGATTAAACAAGTGGAAATTACACGAATCCATACTTTTTAAAATCAATATTCAAAAATCAGGTAGGAAGTTTCATTTTTCAAAAATCAAATATTCATTTAATTATTATAAATTAATATTTTAATATTAATAACAATATAAATTAATTTATATACACACCCCAACACTATCTACCCCCGTCCAAACCCTAAAATCAATTTTTCTCACAATCTACTCTCCACTCTCTCATCTCAT
>CAIGRN010094593.1:0-14443 GCA_903798345.1 Fraxinus anomala | reverse complement strand
GATTGGGAGAAAGGTAGACGATTGGTCCAACTTGGTGGTGTCGATTTGGAGAGACCGGGCCCCGATTATTGGTTGTTTGGAACCCAAAATCTCAACAACTAGTATTGGGTTAAATTTCCTCTAGAAAATTAACTCCCCTAAAAAAAATATTACAAATTTCACTAGCATCTCTCGCTATAATTTATGATCCAAGTTTATTGTATATTATGGAATGGTATAATGTTATATGACACCGGTGATACTTTACATCAATTTAAGTGATAATAATGTCATTGATACATTGCTTAATGAATATAAATGCATCGTAATTTCTTAAAACAATGGATAGTGACCCCACTACCAACGTCTAAAATGATTTTAATTACTATTCTAGATAGAATTAATAGGAGCGAGGTAGATGGCATACTAATCTCTAGAAAAATTTATTAATTATAGAATGGCCTACTACTCTCTAGAATTAATGGGAGCGAGGTAGATGAACTAATTGGGCAATGGCCTACCACTCTCTATAATGTGTTAATTACCATTGGTGCTATATACTATTAACAAGGGTGAGGTAGAAAGGGTGTTGGAGAATACATATATGGATGGATAAAATGTCTCACGTTCTGGTTGATACTTGGACTTTAAAAATTTACTCGTACTAATTATACATATTCATTATTTGACATCCTCAATCTTGATAAAAATCATACTAATTTGTTACTAAAACAAAATTTTATCATATAATTTTGTTATCAAACAAAATTTTAATCCTAATTAATTAGAGACCCTATTAGCATAACCTTCAAAGATACTAATAATCTGTTGGATTTTTTTTTTTTTTTTTGACACAAATTAGATTGAATTTTTTGAAAAAATATTTTTTTTCCTTCTTTCCACCTTTTTTATTGAAAAAATATTGGGAAAAAGTACTACAACAAACTTAATCCAGAGGAATACTAAATTCACGGAAACTGTATGTACCTGTAATGTTGAGTGTTATGAATTGGTAGGCAAGATTGGACTCAACTGAATAAGATTTAAGGAGAAAATAAGTTAAAACTTGATTTGTTGTCGTGTGTTTTTTTTACATTTAATATCGTGCGCCCAATATGTCCTTAAGAAGGTCTTTATGTTATATTCAAACTTGTCAAAATGTTGATATTTTCGAAAACTTGTCTTGCAATTACAAGTAACATTGTTGAAACTTCATTTTTTTCTTTTTACATTGTCCATTACAATTTCCACCCTACCCTACTAGCCAAAATATTATTGACTTTTCTTCAACAATTGTTCTTATAATATTTTTACAGATTTTCTAAAAAAATGAATAAGAAAAAGATTTTCAGTCTCGAACCAGGCCAAACAAGACCTTGCACATGAGGGTGACGAGAGAAATTAAAGAGCTTTACATTTTGTTATCATTTTTAAATTTTCAATGTCAAAACCATCCCAAATATATATAAGATTAATATTATTCATATACGGTCTAGATGATTATCAGTCTATATGTTATCAATGGGATAAAATAAATGATTGGTCACTAAACTTTAATTTGTGTAACTACATACTAACCAAACTCTAAAACGTAATACATTACTCATTCAAATATCATAAACGTAACTCATCTATCACTGAGATGGAATACATTTGAAACTGTCCACGTGGTGGATGAAAGTTTGATGTGGCATTATTTAATCGTTAAAACACTTCACCTCAAATCTTGTCCTTCCAAACAGCCCCTAACACCACTTAAACAATTGACAACACATTTTTTAACATTTGAGAGAATTAAATCTCCATTCCCAAATCCTAACTCTAATCCCAAATCTTCATTCTTCTACTGTAACTAAAATTTTCTTCCATTTTCACAAAACAACGAAATCGCACTCATTCCATAAATTCCTTGGATATGGGTCACCCACACACTTTCGAGTTTGAAGACAATACCATGAATGAAAATGGATTTTTGCAACCACGGGGACCACAAGAAGGTATGCGTTAAACCCCACATTTTGTAAATCTGAATTTAATGTTTTCCATAGAACCATATATAATAAATATTTGTTTTGGGGATGTTAAAAAATGTTGGATTTTGTGTATTTTTTGTTTTGTTCTCGGACTAGAATCACAAAAAGAACAAAACTATATTTTCTATTTGTTGATTTTTAGTATATACTTGTTTTTTTTTAAGATTTTGGAATCTTGGATTTTGTTTATTTAGACAGCAAACAAGAAAATCCTAACCCTATATATCCTTCGGTCATGTTCAGGTTGAGAGCATTTCTTTTGATGAGTTGGTAAAAGACTCGCAAGAATTCGATGCTGAACCTCGAACCATAAGCAAGTGAAGACAAGATTCAACTTCTTTTTGTAATGCACTAGGAGGATTTGCAAGCAGAAACATCCTTTTTAATTAGCAATGGACCAATTCATTTAAGTTTTTCATTGCTATGTTTTTTTATGGTCTGTACTTGCGAATTCTTGGATTCTAAACTATGGTTTCCAGATTTCTACTCATGGAAAAATTGATTCATTTTTTTAGAATTGTTATGGTAATGAGAGCATTGTTATTTAATTACTTTTATAGTTACATTTTATTTTTATTCAGAAATCTTCGATTTTATATTCTGGTAACTCATGGCTAACATTTTTTTCCTTGTGTGTAAAGATACAGCTTTCATTTGAACTTCGGCCCTGTTTGATATGCACTATTTTCCATGGATTTCCAAGTTCCAACTTTTTGCTTGTTTGATAGTTAATTTTTTTTTTTTTTTGGCAAAACATTTTCCTCCCAACCCCATACATGACCCATTTTTCCTTGTTTTCATTGAATTGGTTTTCCCACCACTTATACCAATCAAACACAATTAATTGACAATTCCTAATAAAACAAGTTCTAGGAAATTTAATTCCCTGAAATTCATTTTCTTTCCACCCAAATTCCATTCTTGTAATCAAATGGACCCTTCATGATTCTTTAAGTACTGTTGCTGAAAGAGAAATGCTTTTGTATTATAGATAAAATGTTGCAAAGGAGATTTACACAGATAATAAAAATAAAAATGACACAAAATACCTAATAGAAACTACTGCACCATAAATCTAAACCATATGCCAACACATAACAAATGCTCTAAGAGGCATTTTGACAAACAATGCATAGACAAAAATCATTCTGGTTGTTTCCATTCTTCGTGGCTATACACACTCCACTTTTTGAACCACCAAAATTGAACAAGAACATTTTCAAAAAAGAGCCCCAAAATCCGAACTTATAGTTTTTTATGCCCATGAAATCTGCATCCATTAAATCGCTGCCCCATTTCTTTGTCCATGATTTCTGACAATAGAAACTTCTCAACAAAGGGATATTGTTCCTTCCACAATTTGGGGATCACTTGATGAATAAGACATCTCTGAGATAAGAATGAAGATTTGGGAGCGATTCTCATACGACCATCAAGATTTAATTCTCTCTAAGTGTTAAAAAACGCGTTGCCAATTGTTTAATGCATTTTTTATAATAGACAATGTGACATTAACTCTAGTATCACGTAGATCGATAATTATTTAAATTCTAACTAAATAACATTAATCGTAACGTAAGTAGCATCCTATTGTTTTTAATCCCGTGTCAAATTAATATGAACACTATTTCAAAGTCCATTTCCGATTTCACAAGAAATGAACAAAAAACGATAATCCACCAAAGTTTGGTGAAAAAACCAGACCGTATTGTGAATATTTCCATAAAAGTGACATATTAGAATAAACCTTTGGTCTTCTCTAGCATGCGCCATCTTATAACACGTTCTTCTTGAACAGTCAATTATTTGCATCAACTTAATTATATATAAAATTAGGAGTATTCCCAACTAAAATTTTAATGGATTTTAAAAAATTAAAAATTCTAATGAATTTGAATAGATTTCCACAAATTTTATAAGAATCTTATGGAAAATTATGAAATTTCAAAAAAAAAAAAATTGTTATATATATTTTAAAGTTTGAAATTCATCTAAATTTTTAAAAATCCTTCTATTATAATGAGTATTAATGAGCTCCTTATAAATCCACTAGTTATTGAATTTGCCTAAATTTTAAAGACACCCCCTAAATTATTTCAAATTACACTTTAAATGTCTCAATGTATATTATGTATTCTACTTAATTCTTTTGAAATTTTTAATACGAAAAAACATCTTCGTGCATTCCCTATATTACAATTTATGTGGCATTTAAATATAATTTTAATTGACATGACATTGATGTCTAATGAATGTGAGTCAAGTCTAAAAGTGGTCTCCAATAAGTTCTACAGAAAAAAGCCCATTGTCCTGGCTCAATGACCGGGACAAGGAGCACAGTCCAAGTTCCACTTGTCATTGTTGGGTCCCTCAATATTTTTAAAATATATTTCTCTCTTATTTTCAATCATACATTTTTTTATAAAATAATATTACACGTAAATTAATTTTTTTTTTCTTTTAACCACACACCCTCTATCATAATATTATTCCACGATGCATTTTGAACAAAAAATGGAATTCAAATAGACTCAAGCACTTATTTAGTTCCTCTTTATTTCTAAAATATATTTTTTTCTCTTTTATTTTCAACTACACTTTTTTCGATAAAATAATATTACACGTAAATTCAAAATTTTTCCTCATTTTTTAATTTCACATTTTCCATCAAAATATTATTTCATTGACAAAAAAATGGGGCTCAAATAATAATTCACCTACGTGTCTTTTATTAACTCTAAAATGAAATAATTAAATTAATGAGTCAACATGTCGAACAGAATCCCTATATCTAGATCTCCATTTAGATGATGTCTATTTTTTGTCTGTCGTGTTAGCTTGAGCTTACTTGGCGATTTTATTTTATATTTTTTTATAACATTATTTATTTTTGCTTATGCAGTAAATTTTAAGTAATTCACAATTCCTTTGAAGACTCTCAAGTAAGGCTTAGACATACTTGATTTACCGACAAAACCCCCAAAACATATGCAAATATTTGCTTGACCCGAATTAAATACAAGTATCATATTGCGTGTTTCAAAAAAGAAAGAGCTCCTATAAACTGATTTGAAAAATGAATCTACCAAGAATGAAACTCAAAGGAATCAAACACATTCAATTTTCTACCAAATAACTTTGTAAATGGAATGGGTCTAAACTAAATGAGTGTCTCCTAATGAATTCCCAAAGTATCATGGCACAAAATTAAGTGCTATTCAAAATAAAAAATAAAAAATCATGAATGGATAGTTTTTGAGAGGATATCTTACTTTATTGGAATGGACTAATAAAATTTATGAATAAATCTTTGATCATACAATCTCGGCTTGGAGAAATTCTTTCGTCAAAATATTTTGAAAATCTCAATTTATAGTACTAGTGGCAAATCCATGGGAACCACCTCATGTGAGTAATCTGTTGGATTTCTGGCAAATCCATTTCTGTACAAATGAATTTACTGAAAAATCAATGTATATAGTAAAGAAATTTGAAATGAAAAGGAGAGATTAAGCCCTTCTTTGATGTAGTTCAAAAAAATTGGTGAAAATGGAAGGTAAAATCAATAATTAATTTTAATTATACATTTCATGGATTCCACAAATTTTTAATAATTTTTTAGCAACATTAAAATTTACTAAAATTTGATTTAACTACACCAGGCTAAGTTTTATTTCAAATATACGTGAATTCTTTGAATTACTTTGAAAGTTGATTGCTAAATCTAAAATCTTATATTTGCAACTATGTAGGATAAAGTAAATTTTGATTTCAAATTTCTTTGAACCTCTTGTAAACTAGAACTTCTAATACGTAGTCCTATCACTAGGGCTGTCTTCTCTAAACTTAGGCTTTTCCCATTTGTACAGAAGAAGAAACAACAAAAAATGACGAGAATAGACTAAAATAGTGGCCCCACGGTGTATTTAAATATTGCAAAAAATGGTGGGCCTGACTTGCTTGTGTGTGGTCTGGTATGTTTCTGTGGTGTACGGTTTCTTTCTGTACACCCAGCATAATTCTTAAATTTATACCTATTAACTTATATGTTGAATTTTCAATTTATCTATTCAAGTATGACTGTGACTCTATCCTAACATTTTTGTTTTTATTTGTTCCTCTTATTTTAAGCAGTAGGCAAGAAATATTAAGACATTTCGTAGAGACATTGAATTATCTTTAATAGTCTAAAATCTTCATAATTTGACTTCTCAAAACTCAATATCTCAAAAATATATAGTTGGGTCATCATCGACAGTGTTTCTCAATTACAAATGAAATCAACCCTAACATAAAGACCGGCATGTTTATATGCAAACACTAAAGCATTTAATTTAGTTTTCTTTATAAGAATTATATGTAAGATTTGACATGATTCGATTTTGATAAAAATCACACAAAATGGATTACTATGGATTCCATAAAATATATAACCTAAAGTTAACTATTTTTAAAAATTTCAAGTTTCACTTTCATATATATATTTTTTTGTATGAAGCGGCAAAATTGTTTTTTGTTCTCAATAAATAAATTTCATGTTATGTCATATACGTTATTGGGAGAGTTTGTTAAATAACCCAGCCAAACAATGTATTTGATTAAACACCAATCTTTCAATATTTGTTGGTCAAATGGCTTTCAATTATAAAATACAATAAACAAATAATGTCAAATGTTCAAAACATCCTTACGATTGAAAAAGACCCTAACACTCCTATCAATACAATTAAATTACTCAATTCAACTCCAAAATTATATCGTCCGTGTTCTCCCATTAATGTTCTTGCTACCCTAAAATCTTATTATTCATTATATCTTTCACTTATTTTTATTATCTTTGAGCATTTGAACAAGAATTTGATTTCTATATTATTTACATTGAAATTTCTACTATATTTGAAGAAAAAAGAAAGGTATGTTTAGAAATCTTATGTACATTGGTACTTTTATTGTTAAATATATTATGAAATGATATTTTAGTTGATTTTATTTTCGTATTTGGTGTATTTTTGTGTTGTCTACAACTATTGGATGACAACAACACTTCAGTTGTTATCTGTAGTGTAGAATGACACTATATCTCTTATCTTCCATGTACAATGAAAGTACAACCATCGTTATATTATGTCCATTATTGATAATATAATGTGATTACTTTGATAATTTAAATATGATAATTATTTTTATATTACTTTGATATATAGTAGAGTAAATTATTTTACTTTTTTATTTTATTTGCAGAGTGAATTTTGTATAAATGATATGGGTGCATGTATTCTATTTTGTTGAGTTTAAAAAGATAGAAAAAGGCATGCATATGGAGTTATTTAGAAATGATGAAGAAAATGTGGACATACTGTTTTTTGTAATAAAACATCACTAGCATCATTTTAACTATTTTACCGAGAAAATATAGAAATGATGTTAAAAAATTACAAATTATTGATTTATTAACAACTAATTTCAAAATCTACGTGGCGTCACTTATTCATATTAGGTTAACACCGTAACGACACTTGTGTCGTTTTAATCCCAGTAACGACACTTGTACTTTGTTTTCATGGTGATTAAGTAACAATTATACCTCTCAAATTTTGAAAATAACGTGTCCATATTGCAATTTAAATAAGTTTATCTTACTGATTATTGAGGTACAGACGATTTGTGGCTGCTCATACTCGTATTTATATACAGAACGACACTAAATGTCGTTTCATTATCAGTATAACACTTGTGTCATTCTGTTGATTTCTCCAATATTTTGCTTTTTTTTTTTTAAAACTCAAACGATATATAGTATTGGACCTCCTAACTCAAGAATATCAGAAATGTTGATCATGTGACAAAGAACGGTTGAATTGACATAGATTATAGGATATCAAGTTGGTGAAATCATAATTCATTGTAATAATTTATTAGAATATAATTAATGAGCACATCTCTCAACTTTTGTAAGACAGCATGTTTATCTAGCAACTGAAATGAGTACAACTTATTAATTCTTGGAGCATGGATGAGTCGTGGCTGCTTAGACAATTGTTTATAGATAGAATGTCATAAGTGTCGTTTAGCTGCACTAGTGCCATTCTGCTGATTTCGTCATTATTTTGCTTTGGACCTCTTAATTTAAGAATATAAAAAATGTTGATCATGTGATAAAGAATGATTTAATTGATATAGATTATATGATATCGAATTGGTGAAATAACACGTTATAGTATTGATTCGTTAGAAACTATAATTAATGAGCACATCTCTCAACTTTTGTAAATGGCACGTTCATCTTACAACTGAAATGAGTTCAATTTATTGGTTCTAGGGGACATGGATGGGTCGTGGCTATTTGGACTTGTGTAATAGACAGAACGATATAAGTGTCGTTTAACGGTATTAGTACCACTCTGTTGATTTCTCCAATATTTTCCTACTTTTCTAATGCAACAATCTCAAACATTGGATTTCTTGCCTTAAAAAAGTCAGCAAGATTGATCATGTAACAAAGAACCATTGAATTGACATATGTTATATGATATCAAATTAGTGAAATCACAAGTTATTGTATTGACTCATTAGAAAATATAATTAATGAGCACATGTCCCAACTTTTGTAAGCGACATGTTTATCTTACAATTTGAATGAGTTCAACTTATTGATTATCGGGGCATAGACAGATTGTGGCTGCTTATACTCATTTTTATATGCAGAATGATACAAGTGTCATTTCATTATCAATAGCGGCACTTTTGCTATTATATTGATTTCTCTAATATTTTGCTTCTTTTTCAATAAAGAATTTCGTGAATGTTGATTATATGACAAAGAACGGTTGAATTGACATAGATTATATGATATCGAATTTGTGAAATTACAAGTCATTGTATTGATTCATCAAAAAATATAATTAAAGCACATCTCTCAATTTTTTAAACAGCATATTCATCTTACAACTGAAATGAGTTCAACTTATTAATTTTTGGGGCACGAACGGGTCGTGGATGTTTATATTTGTGTTTATAGATAAAATGGCACAAAGGTCATTTTCATTTAAATAACGGCTCTTGTGTCGTTCTATTGATTTATCCTATATATATTTTAACGCAACGATCACAAGTATTGAATCCTCTTATTTAATAAAGTTAGAAAGGTTGATAATGTGATGAAGAGCGTTTAAATTGATAAAGATTATATGATATCCTTATTTTCATCTCAGTAACAACACAAGTGTCGTTCTCATAGACAAGTATATTTATAAACATAATGGCAGTTGTGCCGTTCTCATAGATGTTCTCAACACAAGTGATGTTCTCATGGACAATGATATTTACAAACATAACAACACGTGTTATTCTCATGTGAAGAAAAACAAATTGAATAGAAATGTACCCTCTAATATACGTAAGTAAATGTTGATCATGTGATAAAGAATAGTTGAAATGTATAGACTATATGTTATCGAGTTGGTGAAAGCATACAAGTTATTCTACTGATTCATTAAAATATCATAATGAGCATATCTCTCAACTTTTCTACATGTCATGTCCATCTTACAATATAAATGAGTTCAAATTATTGGTTCTCGGATCATAGATAAGACATCATTGCTTATACACATGTTTACAAACATAACGACATAAGGGCCATTTTCATCTTACTAATGACACTTGTGTTGTTCTATTATTTTCTCCTATATCTTGATATTTTTTCAATGCAAAAAACTTCAAGCAATGGACCCCCTAACATATGTATGACATAAAGGTTTACCATGTGACGATTGAAATGACATATATTATAATAAACACTTATAAGTCAGTAATGGCACTCGTGCCATTCTCATAAACATTTTCAACTCAGCAACAACACGTTTGCCATTTTTCATAGAAGCTTATAAGTCTTGTAATGGTACTTGTTCCATTCTCATAGAAACTTGTAAGTCCGGTACTATTCTAATGAAAGCATATAATTCATGCAATGTCACTTGTGTCATTCTCGTGTATGCTTATAAGTCCAGTAACGACACTTGTACCATTTCTTGAGACATAACACGGTAAAGATACACTCCAATATTTAACTAAAGACAAACATATACTACAGAAAAAATCCATCTCCTGGAATAAAGTCATCCGACTTATATGTACATTTTCAAATGTAGTCTACAAATTTTTTGCATTGTCCAAAACGTCAAAATCCTCAGATTCGAATTAAAAATTTATATATCTCGAAGCAAAATAATTTTGAGGGATACTGTAAAACACTAATACTAAGATCTAGTCACCCTAGAATCATATCCCTAACCACTATAATTGCCATTATTTCCACCACTACTATTGTACTAATATGTGCTTCCCCCACTCCGATTATAAGAGTTATCTCTCCTAAAATCAAGAACACCAAAATTCCCACCACCACGCTTATGTTTATTTTCATATGGAGCTCGATTTGCAAATCGAATCAACAATGGGTACCTCTTGATTGGCTTCCTAGATCAAATCAGCTAATGGCTTTGCTAGTGATGAATTGTTCTTTGTTAAAGTAAATGGTAGTGAATCCTATTTTCCTAGCACGAACTATACGTCTAATTCGGTACATATAATCATCAATATCATTGGGGGATCAAAGTTGGTGACGTGAGCAACGTGAGGAATATCAAGATCATGAGCTGCCACATTTGTTGCAACCAAAATCATTGTGTTTCCACTCTTAAACGATTTCAATGCTAGTTCTCTTTTATGGAACAACAAGTAAATCAAAGTCAAATCAAGTAATTAATCAGTGTAGGCGTAATGCAACAACATTTACACAACTAAAGAATAAAATGATTCAATAAAGTCAAGAAGATACAAAACATTTTAAGTTGCCAACTTATATACATTGTTTAGTAGGTCAATATCCATTTTATAAATAAGGGTACTGTAGTAAAAATAGCAAAACATAATATGAAGAAATTCTGAAATCAATAAGTGTAAAGTTCAATAATAGGACTTACTGAAAATCACGAAATACAATAAAGCATAATATGGAAAATTTTACTAAAAGTGCCCAATTACTTAAATTAAGTTACCCATTGTGCAGCTCTCTAAGTCTCAGAGCATATAAAAAAACAAGCACATTTGCATATCACAATTTCCATTTATAGCAATGCTAACAAATGAATTTCTTTTTAACCTATCATCTTCAAAACCCCAAATGTATCAAAAATTCATCTACATTATCAATTAAAAAAAAAAACTCAGTTAAAACTGAACTAAATATACAAATAAAATATGAAATCATAAAAAAAATGCAATTTTTACACTTTTTCATTCTAAACCTACACCAATGGAGACACAAAATCACATTTCAAAATGAAGGAAAAATTGCCCTTTTTGTTGTACTAGCTTGTACCAAATAGAGATGAAGTAATGTGAAATAAACTAGAATAAAAATAAATTTATTGTGATATTGAAATGTACTGAAAATTAAGGTGAAGAAGACGGTTTTAGAATTCAAATTTGGGGAATAGGGTTTCTAGTGAAAATGAAGAAAGAACAATGTGAGATGAAAGAAGTAGGGTGAATAATTTGCTATAAATTAAAGAGCAACTTTGTCATTTTACCGATTAAAACATTTTAAATTTTTTTATTCTATTTTAATGTTGGTCAAATGCCATTTGTCCAAACTCATTGCCCAACCCGACTATTTGGCCAAATTTTCCTAAGTTTTAAATGGTTGATTTAATTGAAACCATTTTAAAAAATAATTTTGAAACATAAAAAGATTTCACTTCTTTAGTTGGAACGATGAATCAAATCAGAACAGTTGTGTTCTCAGTTTTAAGAAACAAAATTAGTAAACTTTAATTAAAATCAATCTTTTTGGTCGAGTTTGGTTTAGATTAAGTAGTTTCAAGTAGTGTTCTAAAAATGGTAAAGTATGACTAGATGATAAAATCAAGTTTTAAGTTTTACGGACCTAAACATGGCTAGGCAAAATTTAGGCAAAATCTATGCATAAAAATGTGTAAAGTATTGTAAAGCAGCAAAGTATAGTTTTAAGCATAGACGAGCTTTTTAGAGCCCGTTTGATAAAATTTTTGAAAAGTCAAAAATTATTTTTAAAAATGGTTGAATAATTTGTTGAAAGTGCTTTATCAAACAGTTTTTTAAAAAAAATTGATATAAAAATTTTTTTCAAAAAATTCTTCTACAAGAATCTAAAATAAAAATAAAACTCTTATCAACGGACACATAGAACAATGGTTCCAAGTAAAAAAATAGTGCCTAATTTTAGGTGGCAACCAATAATTCAATTTGAACGTGAAATTGGACAATTTGGTCATTTCAAAGGATTCTTATCTGCACCACTATTAGCTTGTTGCCATGTTAAATACAACTCTCCCAACCCAGCCCACTGTCTTCATTTGTGAAACTACACTCAGCTCCACCTGCTAATCCTACAATTCTTGATTCATGGGGATCCATTATCCCGCCGCCGCCCCATTTCTTCTGATCATGGCGGTGCTAGCCGCCAGCAACCTCTCTAACGGCCGTGAGATCCACAGATTTGCCAGCAAATCCACCGATCAAAAATCATCCACCATCAAGTTCAACTCGCAATTTTCATGGTATTTTTCAGCTCCTAAAAGTGCAGAGGGTGATACAATTTATAGAGTATCACATCATACCACTCCGGGAGGACCAAATCCTTTACACAACTGATCAAGCGGCTCATGCAATTCGGGGAGGCTCCACCGCCTGATTTGTGTAATGCTTGAGCTGGCTCTGATCGTCTAGGTGTGTTCGACACAAGTTTTGCCGACAATTACAAATTATATTCAAAATCTTATATGGGAAATTTCATGATTCTATCCAAGATTGTTAATGATTGGTCTGAATTTGATTTCAAGAATAGGATGTTTAGTTATCACAAGATTGTAAAATCATTCAAACTTTTTTCCTTTTTGAACTGTTGACTTCTTGCAATTTCCTGCCAACATCGTGTGTGGTTGATGTTGGAAATTCATGCTCGACCAGTAAAATCTAACTAACCTAGAATCCTGTTTACGGGGTTTGTCTGTATATATAACTATAAAGAACATGGACCAAATTAAGAAAAAGATGAACGTATAGAAGGTCAAATTTCATGTCAACTCGCCCGCCCAACTTTATGATCAATTGAGTTTAGAGAGATGGCCCTCAACTCTTCCACCATGTCAAATTGGGCAAGGCGACAAGCTATTTTGACTACAACACTGCAGGTAACAAGGATAAAGCAGATTGCCTATCAATTTTGTAAGTAAGAAATTTTTAAAATTAATATTTTGAGATACTTGAAACAAAAATACTAAAATTAAAGATCTATTTTTTCATATAAATGTGAATCATTGACGATAAAATGGAATCTTAGATTGCTGAACAATGGTATGTAAAAAGATTGCAGATTCCTTTCATTTAGTTGTTTAATACTATCTATTTATAACACTATGCAGTTCCCCAAACCAAACAAGCCACCTATGGTCAGATCCAACATCACAAGCCCGAGGTCTTGAGGTGCTGCAAAAGTTCCGGAAGATGAACATTGGTAAGTTTGGCCATCTTGCTGAGTTCACATTTCTTCTTCGTCTTGGGTTTAGAAACAAAGATTTGCGCCATCGCCCTTCTCTTCGCAACGTTTATAGCAGGCTTCTTACCGCTCTTCTGAAGATCCTTTTCAACTTCAAGCATTAAAGATGGCAGTTTGATCTCCAAGAATTTTATGGTTTTAAATCACCATCAGCTTTAAAAACTGCTTTAAGATCATTTGGTAGGTCATCTTCTCATGTGAATCTAAATTTAATAACAGCCAAATTAGAACTGACGCTTTCGAAAGAAAAGAAGCAAAAGGACTAATTCATTAAAAAAATTTGTTGTCAAATAATAATATTATCGTGCAATAATTTGGGCAAAATAACAACTTGCAAAAATGAACAATATAAAATGTTAATGGTCGAGACAAGAGTTCGATTCTTTCTCTTTAAAACGATAATGCCCCGCACTGGTGCGACGATATTCTAACACTCGTCTCTCAAGATACAACGACCTCGACTTGTAATAATAGCACTTCAAATTATAAAACCCGACGAACCTACTCACGTTTGTGATCTCTCTAAAATTGGAGGACTAAAAAACACGAAAAAAAATTTCGAGACCGAAATGCAAAATATGTAATAATGCAGGAATGAAGGAATATAGTTTGGAAGATGAATAAAATCAGAATTGATTTTGAAATGAATAAAATTTGGGGTATGGAGACCTTTATATAGAAGTTGAAAAATTGTGTCCAAAAGACATAATAGTTGAAAAGTTGTATATTCAATAGACAAAATCCGTTTGGACAAACAGTTTAACTATCAACCGCCATTTTTTAGAAGAAACCACGTGTCACGCACAAAAAATTCGGGAAAAATAAATAATAT
>CAIGRN010094573.1:0-11032 GCA_903798345.1 Fraxinus anomala | reverse complement strand
AAAAAAAAAAAAAAGAACTTTTTAAAACTGAACTTCAAAACTTCCCTAAATAGTCACTGAACTTTGCCAAAACTTCCTAGAAGGTCACCGAATTTTGTAAATTGGGACCCATACATTAATGGTTCAGTGACCTTTTAGGAAATTTTTGCAAAGTTGAGCGTGGCTATTTAGGGAAGTTTTGGCAAAGTTCAGTAATTATTTAGGGAAGTTTTGAAATTTAGTGACCTCCTAAGAACTTTTTACAAAGTTCAATGACTACTTAGGATATTTTGAAGTTCGATGACCTCCTAGGAACTTTTGGCAAAGTTCAGTGACTATTTAGGGTGTTAATCCTGTAAACTTTCATTATTTTTGATTGACACTGAGTGTGAAATTTTATACTTGGGTTTGGCGGATAAGGGCCCTTAGATAACAATGCTTGTGGCCCCATCCAAATGACTGGCCTCTCTTGTCATAAGCATCAATCAACTGCAGCCTTACATGCCCCCTAGCATGTGGTCGTAGACTTGACCAAACAAATAGGCGACGAAGGCAATAGCAGTGACATGTCTTGTCAATCACATACTACACAATCGTGTGTAATGGGGTCGACCAACCTCTACACACGGGGTCGCTCAAACTCCTTAAAGGGGGTTGTCCGTGTGGGTCGATTCATCCCCCTCAGTGTACGGAATGTGGGGTCCCTGAATCGCTTGCCACGTACATTGATTGGGGCCACGTGTAGGTCCTAGTTTCGCAAGGCGTAACAACAATCCCCGAAGTCCAAGTATGATTATTTACATAATGCATGAGCTTTCGAGTGGAAGTGGCAGTGAGGGGCCTCTCCAATGGGGTAGAAGTTCATGATAAAGCTAAGTAATACGGAACGAAGCCCTTGGAGTAAAATGTTGAGCCCCTTTGATGATACTGAAACATGAGATAAGGTTGTACGGTTCAAGGCCCTGTGAGCAAGAGTCGAGCCTCTTTGATGAAACTGAAACCTGAGATGAGGTTGCACAGTTCGAGGCACTATGAGCAAGACGTCGAGCCTCTTTGATGAAACTGAAACCTGAGATGAGGTTGCACAGTTCGAGGCCCTATGAGCAAGATGTCGAGCCTCTTTGATGAAATTTAAGGCCTGAAATGGGACTGCATAGTTTGAGCCCCTGTGAGCAAGATGTCGAGCCTCTTTAATGAAACTGAGGCACCTTGGGCGGCGTGCTTTAATGATTTAAAAACATGGTGGTTCCCAATAAGAAACAATTGTGGTATGATTTACAAGGTTCGTACTACGTGCGCATTTAATGCGCAATGATGATGATTTCTTTACAGTTAGTGAAGCTTACTTTCCTTTACAGAGCGTGCAACCCACGACCCCATCTGAACCCTTGATTCAAGCGTCTTTTGGTTTTGACGTGCCAATAAAATGGCAGATGTATGGTCTAAATCGTAATGGGAGATAATCCAGCGATTGAGGTTCGTTCATCCTGCCTTTATAAAAGGCCAAAACCCTACTTTTTTCCTTTTTCTTTCACTTCGCAAAAGCTAATATTCTAAGAGTTGAGAATCCTTGCAACTATTCTTGGTACCTCTTCCATCCTTTTTTGGGGCCAAAACATCCTATTTTCACCGTCTCCAAGCATCTAGAACTCGTGTAAGTGCCTTGCATTTCTCAGATTTTCCATCTTGTTTGCATTAAATGGCTTCTTCCTTGAAAAAGGTGTTTTGGGGGTCTTCCGAGGTTAATATGGCACTAATTTGTGTCGAGGCGGGCATGCATTCTATGATTCCTACTGAGAGAATCATGAAGGCTATGAAGGGTCCCCACAGTGCATGGATGATGCAGGAGAGCCCCGTAGATTGTAGTATTAGGTGAGGGGCCTCCTTGTGGGCGACATATATAAATGAGAGCGAACTGGAGACTTTTAGGGAGAGGTATGCTATTCCTGATAATATCGAGATGTTCGTGCTGACCCTTGAGGAGAGAGCTTGCTTCCCTAGGGGGTGTGGTGGTGAGTGAGGCCATTTTGAGTGGGGGATGAAGTTATCTTTGCCCCCTTTCTTTAGATATATCCTTAGGCACTACAACCTGGCCCTCACCCAACTAGCGCCAAAAGCATGAAGCCAACTATCAGGGGCTTTCCTTCTTTGGAAGGAGGTTACTCTTGGTGAGAATATACCTCCCCATGTCTTTTAAACTCTTTTCCAACCCCGATCCTCAAGTGGGGAAGTGATTGCAAGGGATGGTATTTCATGAACCCTTGGGGCCAGTACTCTCCCTTTATCTGGGGGACTCCGATCTCCATCAAGAACTGGAAGTCATCTTGGTTCTGGGTTAGAGGTCGCTGGCAGACAATGGATGGAGATGTGGTTCCAGAGATGACCGTGTTGACCCAGTACCATGAGTATAATGAGTTTAGCTTTAGTTGAAGTGATTGTTGCTTTTTTCTTTTTCTTTTTTATTTCATTCTTATTCTTTCATTTCTAGTTTCTAATTCGTGCTTTGTACAGCTGTAGTTGACCGGTTCGAGCTCTAGCCATCTAAGTGGGCCATCATCAAAGCGATATATGAGCTGCCGTCAGAGAAGATGTACTTCAAGAACGTTCTTGGAAAGTGGAACCTCTTTGTTTGATATTTATTTCATACCTTTCCTAACTGCTTTCTTTTTCATTTATAGGGAAACACGACAAAAAAGAGTATGTCAAGTCAGACATGTTGCAGATTAGGCGCCTGGGGGGAGGCGAAGAAAAAGAAACCTCTGAGCTTTGGCTCTTCTTCTTACAAGAACCAGTGGAATGAGCTGGCCCGCATCTCCAAGATGAACATACCGTCTCCTCTGGAGAAGAAATGGGAAAATGAGAAGGGGAAAGAGACGGAAGCTTTCTTGGAGAGGCCCACCAGAGGAAGTTCGTGTTGTCAAAAAATACTGGACCAAACCCTCTCCCTAAACGCTAGACAACCATTGGGAATTCATTTCGACAACCCATTCAAGCTGGGCTAATTTTCTTCGTGAAGATTGTGGAGACAGAAGAGATAGCTGAAGAGGGGCCAATGATGCAGAGGCGAGCCTGAATAAAGCTAAGGTTGAGGTGTCCTCAGCTAATGACGCCATTGAAGCTTCCAAAGAAGGAAGACCATCTTTGCAAAGTCTAGGTGAATGCTCTGACGAAGCGCATGGAGAACTCCGACAACCTACAAAAGATAGCTTCGTTGGCTTTGGAGGCTGTTAATAAAGTGAAAGGAGAGCTGAAGGCTCGCATTGACAAGCTGATTGCTGAGATTACCCACTTTGAGCAGCAATTGAGAGGGGTAGGGGAGGCAGCCGTGAATGAGTATGTAGCCCATTTCCATGAAACGAATGAGTATGACAGTCTCGATTTGTATTGGAGGAAGGTCGCGTACAATGAAGTCTTTGGGAGGCTTGTCAAGCTGGATCCCCAGCTAGAGTTATCTTCTTTGAAGAAAAATTTCTGGCGGATGAGGCATCCACTCTTGTTAATGAAGAAGAGGACTGGGTAAACGGAGGTAGGTGCCCAGGAAGGGCCTGAGCAGGATGATGCTGCCGTTTAAACTAGGCCTTCTTGTTTGCAATTTCTTTGTAACATTTTCCTTTTCTCCTTGTAATGAATCTTAATTATATATATAAAAGCTTTTCTCTTAATTCCCACGTGTGACTGGGCACAAACTGATTATACTTAAAGCTTGTGACTAACAGAGTCAATATATGGGCTCCCATAGCTGAATAATGATAATATATGAGCTTGTCATAACTGATTCTAAACAATGATAGTATGTGAGCTCGTCATAAGTGATTCAAAACAATGATAGTATATGAGCTCGTCATAACCTTTTACATTAAATTAAGTTATGGGCTCGTCATAATTGATTCTAAACAACAATAGTATATGAGCTCGTCATAACTATTCGAATTAAATTAACTTATGGACTCGTCATAATTAAACTTGGATGATGGTAATTAATGTATGAGCTTGTCATTACCAATTGAATCAAATTATCTCATGGGCTCGCCACAATTAACTGGATTAAATTAACTTATGGACTTGCATAATTAAATTGGATTGAATTAACTTATAGCCTCGCCATAATCAACTGAATTGAATTAACTTATGGGCTCACCATGGTTTAACCTTGCACGATAATTGTTAATGTATAAGCTTGTCATTACCAACTAAATCAAATTATCTCATGGACTCACCATAACTAACTGGATCGAATTAACTTATGGGATCGCCATGGTTTAACCTTGCACGATAATTATTAATGTATGATCTTGTCATTACCAATTGAATCAAATTATCTCATGGGCTCGCCATAATTAACTGGATTAAATTAACTCATGGGCTTGCCATAATCAACTGGATCAAATTAACTTATGGGCTCGCCAAATCAACTGAACTAAATTAACTTATGGGTTCGCCATAATCAATTGGACCGAATTAACTTATGGGCTCGCCATGGTTTAACCTTGCACGATAATTATTAATGTATGAGCTTGTCATTACCAATTGAATCAAATTATCTCATGGGCTCGCCATAATTAACTTTAAGTTATAATAATTACTGTATGAGCTTGTCATCATTTTTGAATTAAATTATCTTATGTGCCACAGCGATAGTATATGAGCTCGTCATAACCATTTGATTTAAATTAACTTATGCGCTCGACATAATTAATCTTGGACGACAGTAATTAATGTGTGAGCTCATCCTAACTAACAAGAGTTGTTGAAATGACATCTTCATTAATCAAAAGTATTCACAAGCAATGACCATGTCTTTACTGGTAATACCTATGCAAGTGTTCCACATTTCAGGGGTGGGGTTGTACTTTCCCGTCCAACCTTTCAATTAGGAAAGTTCCTTGATTCACGTCACCTGATATACGGTACGGGCCCTCCCAGTTCGAACCTAGCGTGCCAACGCCAGACTTTTTTTAAGAATGGAAAACCCTCCTGAGCACAAGGTCACCTCTTTTGAATGACTTCTTTTTTACCTAGGTAGTGTAGTACTGTGCCATTTTCCTCTGATAGGATGCCAACTTTATGTGCGAATCATCCATCATTTCTTCAAGGAAATCGAGTTCACAATGCCTTATCTCATTATTTGATATTTTGTTGAAGTGCAGGCGGCGAGGTGAAGGAAAACCCACTTCGGCTAGTCTCATAGCCTCAGCCCCATATGTCATGGAGAAGGGGGTTTTCCCTGTTGCAGTTCGATTGGTGGTACGAAATTGCCCACAACACGTGGGAGAGCTTGTCCATCCACGCCCCTTTCGATGCATCAAGTTTCTTTTTCAAAAAGTGTTTGATGGTTTTGTTAACTACCTCAACCTGATCGTTTGCTTTGGGGTGGTGAGGGGAGGATAAATGCTTCTTGATTCCCAGTTCATCGTATAAGTCTCTAACTTTCTTATTTGTCGAACTGTCGCCCATTATCTGTTACAAGCGAGTGGAGAATTTCGAATCGACAAATGATGTCTTTCCAGATGAACTTGGACGTACTCACCTCGATTATTTTTGCCAAGGGTTCTGTCTCGACCCACTTAGTAAAATAGTCGATGGCGATAATCACATGGCTAGCACTTCCTTTCCCTTTCAGCATAGGGCATATCAGGTCGACACCCCATTTAGTAAAAGGCCAGGGCTGGATACCACAGTAAGCTCCTGAGACGGCTGCTTTTGTATAGAGGAGAAACGTTGGCATTTGTCACATTTTCTTACAAATTGTACTGCATTTTTATTTAGAGTTGGCCAATATTATCCTTATCTTAATACTTTGTGGGCCATTGTTGGTCCCCCAGTGTGGTTGCCACAAACTTCTTCATAGATCTCTCGTAGGACATAGTTGACCTCTTCTCCTCCAGTGCATCGCAGAAGCGGGGATGAGAAACCTCTATTATAAAGCACCTCATCCTGGAGCACGTAGTGGACGGCTCGTCGCCTAAGTTTGTAAGCCTCTTCTTCATCTTCTGGCAATGCTTGATCCTTGAGGTAGGTGATAATTGATTGCATCTACGGTGGGGTTCCTTCAATCCACATTATTTCCTTCCCCTTATAAGTAGAAGGCTTAAGGAGGTACTTCACTGGAATAATTTTAAACAATTCGGAATCTTTGCTAGTGGCTAGTTTTGACAAAGCATCCGCGTTCAAGTTCTCAGCCCTTGGTATTTGGGTCAGCTTGAATTTCTCAAAGTAGGAGAGCAGGTCCATTACATTTTTTAGGTATGCTACCATGCCTTTATCCTTAGCTGTGAAACTGCTATTGACTTGACTAACAACCAGCTGTAAGTCACTAAAAACTATTAAGCTTTGGCTTGCATTTCTTTCTCTAATCTAAGTCTTGCTATCAATGCCTCATATTCTGTCACGTTATTTGAGGTCTTGAAACCAAATCTTACCGCACAATTGAGTTTACGGCCCTCTAAGCTAGCTAGCAATACACCTGCCCCTGACCCCATTTCTCCAGAAGATCCATCAACAAACAGTTTCCAAGTTGGAGGGGTCTGCTAGTTCAATTACGACATTGAGTTTTTGTACCTCTTCTTGCAAAGCTCCGTACCTCTCCAGGTTTAAAGCTCTTCTTTTCTACCTGTGAGGTATGAACTTAGGGTCTACATTGAGTTGGTGGCAACTAACTTCGGGGTTGATGCCCACCATGTCTTCGTACTTCCATGCAAACATGTCTAAGTTGTTAAGCAGGAAATCTTTAAGTCTTGTCTTTTCTTCTAACCTAAGCTCTTTCCCTATTTGCAACATCCTTGCGGGGTTGCGAGGGTCCATTGGGAAAAACTCAAGTTCTTCCACTATGGTCATTTGTGAGTTTGATTCGGTGACCCTAAGGTCCATATCCATCACGATGACCCCTTCTTCAGGGGCATCCATCATGCTGCCGTCTCCCTCCTGTTCAAGGGTAGGATTTTCTTCAGGTGCGTCAACTATTCCAGCGTCTACCAGGACTATATTTACACTTCAAGGTTCGGATTTCCTCAAAGAGTTGAGGTAGCATTTCCTCGAACCATTTGATCTCCTCGAATTGTGGCAATTTCTCTTTAAACTAGAAATTTTATACATAAATGATGTATGGAAGTAACGGCCCCAAGTTATTTCAAAGCGGGTCGCCCCAACACCCCATGGTAGGAGGTTCGGTAATTTACAATGAGAAATTCCATGTAGTGGTGTGCCGTAAGTGGGGGCTCTCCCATTTCCACTGCCAGTGTAATTCTTCCCCTAGGAATAATGCTATTGCCCGTAAAACCATATAAAGGGACGGTCATGGGGACGAGCTCATGGTCTACCATCATCTTGTCAAAAGTGGTTCCAAATAAGATGTTGACGGAACTCCTATTGTCCACCAACATGCGTTTGAGCCCATTTCTAACTACGACGACTCGTACCACCAGAGCACCGCAATGGGGGCAATGAACCCCAGTGGTGTCCTGTGAAAAGGTTATTGGTAGAACACTTCTTGATCCACGAGCGGAGCTATTATTAAGTAGTTTGTCATGGGATGATCATTTCCTTAGTTTCTCTGAACATTTCTTGACTCCCCTCCTATATGTGGGCCACCAATAATGGTGTCGATCTCTCTGATAGGGACGTTATCTGCCTTAGTTGGGAGTTCTCTCCTAGGTCTTTGTCCGCCTCTCAACCTATTTCTTTCCTCCTCGTGATCCCATTGACGATTCATTTCTGCGATGTCACCTTGCTTCACCACATCTAGTTTCTCTATCGTATCTAGGCTGAGGCGCGCTCCTTTGCACCTGATCGGTATTTCTCCTTTCTTCATGGGGGCCCGTTGGCCCCTCATGATATGGCTTGGACATGCAGTTTTCAGTGTTGTGGCTGTTGGTTTGATGGTAGGTACAGTATTGCCTATCTTTAGGCTTTCTGTTCCTTTCCCTACCTTTTCATCTGGATCGATTTGATTGTCTTTGAGTCTTCGTATGCCAAAGAGGGAACTGCATTTAGTGTGGTAGTGGCTAATGTTTGGCCTGAAGTAGGGGCGATTATATGTCCTGCTTGGGTCCATTGCTGGTTTACCAAGTGCGATGCAGGACATCGCCGCTGTATCTGAGGTTCGGTTGCGATGATCAATCAGCTCTTCGTTAACAATCTCGCTCCTCATCATTTCTACTAAGGCATCATAAGAGGTGGATTCTTGTTTCGCACATCCTCCAAAAAAAGGTGTTCATGTTGAAGCTCCTCTTAGAGGAGAAATAGCCTCTCTATCTGTAACTTGTTCACAATAGGTCCTCTCGTCCGTGAAGCGAGCTAAATAGCTTTTCACAGTCTCACCTGCTTGCTGCCTCATGTCCTGCTGTCGGATATTTTTGACGATTTTGGAAATTCTCTCTTCCTCTAAAACCGGTGGTAATATTCACAATTAGATAATTTTTTTATTAATACTAAAATATACCAATAATATCAAATAACTAAATTGTGACTTGATTCATGAATTAATAAAGTTTAAACTTGATTATTGAAACTGAAAGTTAAAAAACAAGTGTGAGTGTAATTTTCTCAACCATTTATATGTATAAAATAATTGTAGAGCTCATTTATTAAATTGTCTCAATGAGTATCAAAAGCATAGAAAAACAAATAGGTTGGAAACTATGTAGGGATGGCAAAATATCGTGTCTCGCTTTTGTAAGAATCCAACCCTTCCTAAAAATTTTATTTTATTTTCATATTTATAAATTTAAATCATATTTTAAAAAAGAAATAAGATAAATTCCTATTTGATTTAGATAAAAACTAAATTTTCAGTAATTTTTGATAAAGTTGATAGAATGAGTGGCTAAAAAGTTAATGACCTCATGAAATGTGTAGTTAAAATTAATTATTAACTTTGATTTAAATTTTAATTCAGCATTTTAGTCAAACCAAACAGGAGCTAAAAAAAAGTAAACAATACAAAATGGAGATTTTTAGTCGTCGCTACCTTTAAAATTCCTAGTGAAGCGAGGGATGAAGAGGGTCGTCCCATCCTTTGAAGTCTCTAAATCATGCTATCAACAAACTTAACAAAAAATGGATTAATTTCCTAAATGATCATTGAACTTTTCTTAAAGTTCCTACAAGGTCATTGAACTTAAAAAAACTATTCCCATTAGTAACTTAACTTTGAAAGTTAGTATAACATTCATCAATGCATAAATGACGCTTACAAAACTGGAAGGATTTGATGACGTTAAGCATGAGTCTAAATGTGTATGATCGTTTTTTATTCACAAATCGTCCAATGCATATTTGAGTTTTTTTTTTAATGGTTGAATGCGTGATTTTATCCAAATGTAAAGTTCTTCAAAATCTAAATTTCACAAACTCTATGAACTGAATTCGTTTCTAACTAATTATAACATGATTTATATAAAAATCCGATTAATAATTTTCAAATGTGTGCCACTTAAGCCATACTGTTAGACATGTCTTCAAATTTTTTTAATTATGCAAGCGTCGTTTAACATAGTGATGGATTGATTATCAATTTTCAAAGTTAAGTAACTAATGAGGATAGGGAAATTAATCTAAAATGCCATTAAGAGTTTGCTTGATTGTTAATATTTTTCATGGAAAATATGTTTTTCTACCTAATTTCCTACTTTTGTATTGTTTGATTGACAATTTTTTTTTCAAGAAAAATATTTTTTCACTTTTGGTCATGTGACCATATTTTTCTTGAAAACAAGGAAAATATTTTTTAGGGAGATATGGTTTTTATTTTCTAGGTAATTCTCTCTCTCTTTCTCTCTTTTTTCTATCACCTCTCTTATCTACTCACAAATAAAAATTAAACAAATATAATATTTTTTAGGTTAAATACTTAATAAATCGAATATATTTAATTAATAATTTTCATATAAATAAATTTATGACAATTAAATTGTCTAAAATTTATTTTTTGTGCAAATTTAATAGCCGCAATCATACGGCCATGTTTATATAAGGCACACCTCATTTAGAGCTTGTTTGGTACAGTACAAAATCCAATTAAAATTAAAATATGATCGTTATTGAATTTCATTTGTCTAATAAAAATCAATAATAATGATTAATTTTTCAATTTTAATTTAATTTTACTCTGTACCAAACACACTCTTAAATATACGGCCGAGCCCCATTTCGCGAATTTAATGAGTCTCCGAACCTAAAAGAAAAAATAAAAAAGCAAAGAATGGCCGCGCGATCTCTGTGGCGCGCCAAAACGAAGCTGCTTTTAGCAGCCACTGCGGCTGGTGGCGCCGGCACCGGAGCGGCTATGATTGCCAACTCAGAGGACCCTGCCTCGGCCCTGAAGCTCTGCACCGCCGTCCCCCTCCGCCTCCTCCGTGACTCCATTACTGCCGCCACGATTGCTTTCGGTAAAACCATAACTTTTATCTTCCCGATAATAACTGTTCACAATTAGGGCAGTATTCCAGTTTCCATTACAAATTAAGCTGAGTTAATTGTTATTCGAATTTCTTGCATCATTAACACGTACAGACGCATTTTTGTTCAATAGGTATACTCATTTGGCGTTTTTTCTTGATTTAGGTGTTTATATTGCTTTATCAGAATTCATTTTTTTACAGTTGTGGCATTTTTATTTATGGTTGGTCCATGATTTTATACTTTTGTCTGTGTTTATTGCAGTTAGTTTTAAAAGTATAGTTTTTGTCATCTCTGTTGACCCCAAAAATTGGCTCAAAACAGATGCCGAGCCCACTCTTACCACGTCAAGCGCGATTTCGGCGCCCTTTTACCGGATCGACGACGATAATCAGTAGGAATTGAGCGCGGGAGGCATTTTTTGGCGAGAGACGAGAGACGTTCAGACTCCGACAAATACAATTGGGGACGATTGTGTTAACTACAATCATCGAAATATGAATTTAAAAATGTTCCAAACAATTTTCATGTTATAATATGTCGAGAGATGGACGGGAAATGTGTACGTGTTTATATGTTAAATACAGTGTCTAATTGTGCCTTTTTTTCTTCTCTTTTTTATATCTCCAAAAGTCCCTCTTTCAGTTACAATATGAAC
>CAIGRN010094564.1:0-13675 GCA_903798345.1 Fraxinus anomala | reverse complement strand
AATATTTAATAAATTTATTTACCACATAATTTTTGAAATATTTTAATGAGTTTGTTATTTATGAAATGTGATCTTTATAACTAGGAGTTATGTATTGTTCCCAAATAAGATTTGAAATCAACAAATCGTGCAGTCCATTTAAATTAAATCACTTGAATATAATCAATTTCTAAGTATGTTTTGAATATCAAATCAATGTAGGGATGACAAAATAGTCCGTAAAAAGCCCGAATCAGGCAAGCTTGTGGCTCGGTGGGGCCGATCCCCATTTTCGGGCGTTGGCTTGAGCTGGGGGCAAGCCCATGTGGCTCGACGGGCCGGCCCGTAAGCCTAAAAAAAATAACTTGCAGCCACTTCTTTTTTTAAATTTTTTCTTTTAATTTTAGCTGTAATTTTTTTATATGTTAATATTTAGTTATTATTTATAATACGTATAAATTGCACAAATTTGAAGAATTTAAAAAAAAAAATTAATCGGGCAGAGCTAAGGCCCAAGCCTAAAGCTTCAGTCAAGCCTAAATTTTGTTGTCGAGCTTTTGTTCAGCTTGAATCGGGCAAAAAAAAGCTCAAAATATTTTTACTTTAGCCGAGTCCGAGCAAAAAGTTCGACTCGAGACTCGACTCGACTTGACTCGTTGACACCCCTAAATCAATGTTACATTTCGTGTCTTGTTTATTTATTAAGAATGGTGAAGTGAGAAGTGTCGAAGTTTTAGTGATGGACGATCAATGAAAATAACATATTTTAACTTGAATATGATTTCCTTAATACTTTCTTTTTATTTTCTCTATTATTGGTTTTTCTTAAATTATTAATATTTGCTTATTTACTGTCAAAATAGTGCATGTCATTTTAATTTGAAATTGAATCTAATGTTCATCAAGACGGCTAATGTTACACAACTAAAATATCGGGAATTGATTTGTTTACAATTAAGGTTGAAGATTTTTTTTTTTTTGGCACAAATATAATTGTTAGAGAATCCATGTTACAATTTTTCCTATTATTTTTAATCTAATTGGCGACTTATTACCTTTGGAATCCATTCCATTTGAGAATGCATAATACAAACATAAAAAAGAAAACAAAAAGAATTTCAAAATGTATAATTTTTTAACTTAGACAGCACGATATCCAATAAAGTAGTCTTTTGTGTATTAGAACGGTATAAAAGTGTACCAAATTCGTGCTGAATAGATTTCGATATAGAAATTTGTAACAATTATGATACATGTACATCATTTGTTATATTATTATTTATATTGTACTACATGATAATATATTATTGAACAATTTAAAGAAAAATATTTTTCTCATCTATAATTTTTTGAAAACAAATGGAACGTCAACATAAATATAAGGAAAAGAATGTATAAATAGGGTTATTGAAATAGTAATGTTGAGATGAAGTCAGCACTATGTCATCATTACACTGTCCTTAAAAGACATCACAAATAAAAATTATAAATTTTAATTAAAACTCTTAAATAAGCTATTTAAATCAAGGTCAAAAGGAGCTCAACTGCAGTCAGTCCTTGATTTTGACTTTTTTGGTTAATCCACCAAAGACTTGAGACATAGACTTCCCAATTTGATAAGCAACAAATTATGTGTGCAAAAATATACAGCTTTTTGGTTTTTAAAAGATTTGATTGTATTACATAAATAAGAAAAAAGGTTAATGTTAATGTGCGTAAAAGTTGAGAATTCATTTAAATTAAGCCCATTTTGGGGGTAATTAAAGATTAAATTTTTAGTAAATTTTAATAAAAGTTAAGTGAAATATGTAGTTGAAAAATTGATAAAAATTATAGATCTCATGAAATAAATTATTAAAATTTATTGTTGACTTTGACTTAAATTTATATTTATTTTTAAAGTTATACCAAACAGGGGCTAAGTGTTGGCAAGGGATGAATATGAAATTGTCAAAATTGAATTTTACGTGTAAATTCATGCTCGTCAATAAGCATTATAATGTTACATTGAAAGAATTGTAGTGTTGGTTTTGAATAAATTGTTCCAATATCGAGTTAGTCGTTGATCTTTAACACAATTAATCCTTAAATCTTTTATTATATTTGTAAAACCAACTTTCAATGACATAAACTATCTAAATGTTCATTAAATTTTATGACGACTCTCATGGAACTTCAAATTTTTGGGTATCAATTCAAGTTAATAAGCAAAACCCGCATTCATAGATTATTAATCTGATCCAACTTGTCATACTTGCACCGTATAATAATAAAAATTTTCTTTTATGGAATCCAAGTAAATTCTAAAGAATACTATTGAAACTTACAGACGAATAAAGAAATAAATTTGACGATAAAATTGTAGTGTGAGTGCATGTGTCAATAAGCTCAAAAGTCGTACAATCTGACATCTTTTTTCAACTCTTGCCCACTGTTAGTCTTCTCTCACATCAAGAAAACAAACGAGAATTAGGCAATCCAAAGTCACAAACATCCAACATTCTCTCACTTAAACACTGTGAGATTAGATCAATAATTGATACAAATCACAGCTCTTGAATTTGAATTTTTTTGTTCCGAACCAAACCCGGAAAATGGATTTTCCAAGATTATTCATTTTCCTTCTTTTGATTGCATTTGCATCTATTTTGATAAAACCCAGTTGTGGAAATGCAGAATTGAGAGCATTAATGGATATTAAGTCATCTTTGGACCCAGAAAATAAGTACTTATCATCATGGGTCAGTGATGAGGATCCATGCAGTGGGAAATTTGAAGGTGTGGCATGTAATGAACACAGGAAAGTGGGTAATATTTCACTGCAAAGTAAAGGGCTCACCGGAAAAGTGTCTCCGGCGGTGGCGGAGCTCAAGTGTTTGTCGGGTCTTTACTTGCATTACAATTCTTTGACTGGAGAAATACCCAAGGAGATTGCTAATCTCACTGAATTGACAGATCTTTATCTCAATGTGAATAATCTCTCTGGAATTATACCGCCGGAGATCGGAAGCATGGCTAGTCTTCAAGGTTTGTACTGTGTGATTTTATTAGAATGTTGAAACAATGACAATTAGTGGTTTTATTTCTGTAAAAGAAAAGTTTAAAGCTTTCTTCCTGAGACATGTGAAGTGTTATTTTTTGATGCACCCCAAGTTAGTTTATGTATCTGGGATGTGTTTGTTTTGGAAAAATTAACTGTTAATTCTCCAAAAGTTTAAATGTTTCCAATCATTTAATTTGATAAATGTTAAGATTTGAATTGGCAATCTGCATCTAGGAAAGGGGTATTTTACTTTCAGGATTTGGTAATTTTCCAACTCTAATTTATATGATTTAAATTTGTTGTTTTTTCAGTGCTGCAGCTATGTTGTAACCAGTTAACAGGGAACATACCTAACGAGATGGGGTTCTTAAAAAGGTTGAGTGTTCTCGCACTCGAAAATAATAGACTAAATGGGCAAATTCCCGAAAGCTTGGGAAATTTGGGAGGGCTCAAGAGGCTTTATTTGAGCTACAATCAACTATCCGGTCCAATTCCAGTTAGATTGGCGAATGTTCCCCAATTGGAGTTTCTATATGTACAAAACAATAACCTTTCTGGAGTCGTGCCTTCTGGTAAGTTGATTTCTTTATATTCATGCACTCTGTAACAGCCTTTTGTTCTTCTTTCTTTTATCAATTAGGAGCTGTTTTAAATGAAAGTTTCATACATGGTTTTAAAAGCTCACGTTGTTTCAGGAACTATAGATGTTGTTGGAGTGAAGGATGGTCAACAATGGCATTCTAATGTGTTGTAGTTTATTATTATTCAAGACTTGTATCATTTGACGAGGTCATTGGAATAGCTAGAAACGAACTGGTGTTGGAATGTGTTTGATTCAATATCAAAAAATCTCGGAAAGTAGGTTCGGGGTTAGAAGGAATGTATAACAAGAATTCTTGGATTGCTTATTAGAATGGGTGTATTTTTATTTTTTTTCTTTTTTTCTCTGCATTGTTTTTCTTGTTAAATTTTCATTTCCTGCGCATATATTCTAATTTTTGTTTCTTTTTCCTTCGATACTTGCGAGAAGCTTTGAGGAGGTTGAATGGAGGATTCCGTCTTGAAAACAACCCTGGTCTATGTGGGGTTGGCTTTTCTTCATTGAGAGTTTGCACTGCTTGGGATAATCTAAACACGAATAAAATTGAACCAAATGGACCAAGTGCCAATAAAACTGTACCTCCAAATATACCCCAATCTGCTAGTTTTCCAATGCCTTGTAACCAAACTCATTGCTCGAGATCCTCATCAAAATTACCACAAATAGCCATTGTAGCAGGAGTAATTACAGCCGTAATTGCATTGATGGTTGGGGGATTTCTCATCGTTTTCCGGTATCGTAGGCGTAAACAGAAAGTTGGGAACACATCTGATACTTCTGATGACCGGCTTAGCATCGACCTGGCGAAAGAAGTCTACAAGAAAAGCCCCTCTTCTCTTGTAGATCTTGAGTATTCGAATGGATGGGATCCTGCGATCACTTCTCAAGATTCCAACAGTATATGTCACGAGTTTTTAAATGTCTTCAAGTTTAATTTGGAAGAGGTTGAATCAGCAACTCAACATTTCTCAGAGGTGAATTTATTGGGAAAGAGTAAGTTCTCATCTGTGTACAAGGGAATTTTAAAAGATGGATCACGAGTAGCGATCAAAAGTATAAGCAAGATGAATTGTAAGTCAGTCGAAGCCGAATTTATAAAAGGATTAAGCTTATTGGCTTCCCTGAAACATGACAATCTTGTTAAATTGAGGGGTTTCTGTTGCTCAAAGGCCAGGGGCGAATGTTTCCTAATCTACGACTTTGCTTCAAAGGGTAATTTATCTCAGTATCTTGACAACGAGGATGATAATATCAATGTCCTTGACTGGCCGACAAGGATTTCCATCATCAATGGGATTGCAAAAGGTCGGTATCCTCCTACTACTATTAATCGTATTTTCACTTGGTTTTGAAGATTATATTTTTTCTTATTTTCTGTCACAGTTTAACAGCAGCAAGTCTTCTGATTGTTTGATTATATCACATATGTACACTTTCTTGAGCATTAGGTTGTTTGTCAATAACTAAGCTGTTGAAGCCTAGAAAGAGTGGGAATATGTGGCTCTCGGGATCTCCTAAAGACCAAAAATTCAATCCTATTTTTGGTCAGTACAGTCATATGAGATCAAATTATCGGACTTTTACAAACAGAAACGGGTTTTTAAGTAGAACAAGGACACAGTCCCTTATTCCTGGTGATTTTGTGTGAATTCCTTGGTTTTTAGGGGGTGAAAGTGTCCTTTTCTTATTTGAAAAAGGGGAAACATTACTAAACTTTGTTCTCTCTTCAATTCTCCAAACTCCTGTGTTCCCGTAAATCAAAAGTGTTTGGTGTCTTCTCTCTGATATTCTTAATTGAATCAACATAGTATGGGAGATTGTTCATTTTCTATTCATTAGTTTTCTTTTCATACACGTTCCCCGCATCAATAGCTTACTTAACTTGGCCGAGCAATACTTGAAGACCATGTTATGCAGCTTTTATGCTGTGCCCTAGTACCATCAAATTGCTCTTTCTGTTTACATTCTTTGCTGTTTCTGTTTAGATTCAATAGAAACAAATACTTATCATTTAAGAAAAAGTAATTCATAAATACTTCAGATAAAACAATTATTGCACTCACTTCTAAGAGATCAGAAGCAGTTGCAATAAATGAATTTCTTGATGATCTTAAATTTGTTGGGCCACAACTGAAGAAGTAGGTTGTAAGCCTTAGCTAGCTTTGAGTTGGTCCTAGAAATGGTAACAAGACTTTGACATTCATGAATTTAATGTGTTGTCTGTGTAATCTTTTCAAAGTCAGTCTTGCAGACCATGTTTTGCTAAGCTTCAAATTAAGTAGAAGTTATCCAAATACACCTGGATAAGTCACTTTTTCTTACTTTTAAGTAATAACATTGCTTAATTTGAAAGTATGGAGCAACGCAATTCACCATATCCAAAATTTACTATCCATACAAGGAAATCTTCTACAGAAATATACAAAATTTACTATCCATACAAGGAAATCTTCTACAGAAATATCTGCAGTTAAGTCAGATGTGTGTGTGCTGCGCTCATTCAGGGTCTGATATGTTACATTTTGCTGAAAACTGCTCCTTTCCCCATTATATTGTATACTGAATGTAATGACTTCTTGAATTATTTGAATGTGATCATAATTGCTTGTCGTTTCTGAGAAAATGCAATATTTATTGGAAGGATATCGGGTCAACACTGTTCTAAGTAACTTCTACTAAATGTATGAATGCTAAATATATTCCTGAATGCAAAATACACTTGAAAAATACCCTGCAGTTGGTGGTAAGTGTACAGTATAATTAGGCTCCACAAAGTTAAATTCTTTTCATCAGTCGAGTTCTTTGTTTCAATTAATATGGAGTTATTGGTTACTCTTAATAGATTCACCTAAGCATCATATTAAGTTCAATTTGATGACGTGAAATACTCTTAATTGTTTAAGTTCTAAGATTATTTTTCATTCTACTCTGTGATGTCTTATGGGGTTAATGTATCAACAGGTATAGAGTACTTGCACGGCAGTGAACCAAGCAAACCTCCCACTGTTCACCAAAATATATCTGTGGAGAAAGTCCTTGTAGACGAACATTTCAATCCATTAATATTGGATTCTGGTCTTTTGAAGCTCCTTGCTGATGATGTTGTTTACTCAGCCCTCAAAGTCAGCGCTGCGTTTGGATATATGGCTCCCGAGTACATAACTACTGGTCGTTTCACAGAGAAGAGTGATGTTTATGCATTTGGAATGATAATCCTTCAAGTAATCTCTGGCAAACAAAAAGTTGCTAGCCTAACGAGACTGGCAGCTGAAGCTGGAAAATTGGAAGATTTTGTTGACTTGAAACTCAAGGGAAAGTTCACTGAGTCAGAGGCAGCCCGTTTAGCAAAAATTGCACTCGACTGCACCCATGAGCTTCCGGACAGTAGACCAACCATGGCATCAGTGGTTCAAGAGCTGAGCAAGCCAAGTGATGTTATTTAGTGGTTAAGTACTTGTGCTTTCACCTTCAAGAACTGCTGAGAATGTTGGAGACTGGGTTCCTCTTGTATATCCTAGTTTGGGACAGGCAATTCTCGTTATGTCTCGGGTCAAGTGCACGACGACATACGACATTTATACAACAGTGTAGTTTGTGCAGAAAGATAGACATACAAGAGTCTGGACATTTGGGCATGGAAAGCTTCATATTCTTCTTTTTAATCTTGTATTAACTATCATTCGAAGAAATAAAATCTTTATTTCGGTCCATCAAGAATTTGAGAAATGGAACATGTAATAAAACTGAAAAATAACAGAAAAGATGAAAATATTTCCATATCCTTAAACAAAGGCAATTAATACTTTATGAAACATATAAATTAATGGTGAGAGACTTGTCAAACTAAGCACTTGTTTAGGCTCCATTAAAATCAAATTTTGAGGAAAAAAAATGTATTATTAAATAGTGATTTTTTGAAAAATGTATAGTTAAAAATGAAGGAAAAGTTTCAAATTTAAGTGTAATATTATTTTATTAGAAAATGCGTTGTTGAAAAGAAGAAAGATAAATTATAATAAAATGGACTCCAAAGAGGGCTAACTTGTGCAGAAGCCTCGAAACTGATAAAGGATTTAGCTATCTAAAGGATTGAGCATGTTTGCAACTTGTTTGGTACGATAAAATTGACATAATTAAGAAAGAAATACATGTAACGACTATCTTTACTCAACTCTTGTGAGTCTTCATTTATGTTTTGACCAATTAATTAACAAAAATTTGTTTACTTTTAGATGCAACGATATGGTCATCTCAACGATCTAACTAATATAAAGCTCAAAAAGCTACACATCACTTTGTCTCAAAGAGTATTGTGAATTCAAATTGTACCTCATCTAACTAAAACGGTGGTAGACTAAGCGGGACCGCGTTTGGATGGAGCCACACATCTTACCATCCACACATCTTACATCGAATGGGAACAAAGATAAGAAACTCAATTCTAGGTTATTGTAATTATTGGATTAACTTTAGTGCTAGTTTGACAAAATATTGTTAAAATTTTTATCAACTTTTTAACTAGTTAAACTTCAATTTTAATCATATTTCATAAAACCCACAACTTTTATGAACTTATCAATCATATATTATATCTACTTTTACCAAAATCTGGTAAAACTTTGTCAAACAACTCCTGATTAAGATTAGTTCTCTCTTGGAATCTCGTCGAGAAATCTTTAACCATTGCGAAGTAGGGTATTACACAACATTTCTCACATTGAGAATTGCAACTTGAATGGAGGAAGAGAAGATAATATACTAAAACGGTGTGTTTTTGTCTCTTAACACTTTAATAAAGCTCTTTCAATTTTCGGTGTTAACATACATGAAGCGAGACATTTTCTTCCATCTATTAATGTTGTTAGGGCTTATGTTGTATTAACAATTATTTAGACAAAATGATTATTATAAAAGAAAATGATTGTTACGAAAGAGTTGTAAAATTCAATAAATCTTTTGGAAGGTTGTATAGATGAATTAGGAGTATTTAGTTTAAGTATGGAATAAGAATAAATAGTCGTCGGATTTACGCTAGCATGTCGTCTAGTTGATGTTCAAACAAAAAAAAAAATCATTATTGCTCGACTCTCGCTCGCCTATCGTTAGTCTGGCTCTTAAGCGATGGTGATTTTCGAGAAATTCAAGTTCGTGTTTTTCAAGAATTTTATCTATCATATACTACCAACTACATCATATTATAAATAAACAATGCCCATTACGTTTTTTGTGGTAGTTAATCATTATATTACATTTTCATAACATCATTTCAAGATCCAAGAAGACATCCAACCATTGAAATTAAACTTTTGATTCTTGGAAAAACATCACATTCATATAATCCAAAATACTCACTTCCTAGATATAAATTGGGAGGAACTTTTTCAATAGCTTTTAGAGGTTGTTGAAGATTAAGAGATGTTGGACTGCCAGCCCATGAAGAGTACAAGAATAAGGTGTTCTTGATGGTGCACATGAGATAAACAATTCTAGAAGATCGGGAGCAGGTGTTAATGAAGCACGTTTCAGTAGGTTTTGGAGATTACATGAATTAGATCAGCGAGTCTAGTGGATTTTCTAAGCTGTATCATATTTTAAATTCTTATTGTCTATAGCAGAAACTATTGACTTGGTTGCGGAGTTTTTACTCAATTAAGAGTTTTCTTTGTCGTCAATTCTTTGTGTTGTTTACATTATTGATTTTATATAAATCGGCAATTCAATATAGGGTAGTTAATTCACGTGAATTGAATCTAAAATAATTAATTATTGTGAATTGTTGCAATATTAATCGAAGATAATTTTTTATTTTCCATTATTCACCTATTCACACCCCTAGGTGATTTTAGGGTCAAATTATTAACTTTCAAATGTGATGCCTCGTCACTTGAGAGAATTAGTGAATTCTGTCTTTTGGGATACTATTCCAAGTCATTTCATATTGCTAATTGACAAATTTCGCGTTCGTTCTATTCCTCAATAAGTTGCATTCTACACATCATCGTCTATTATGCATGTTATGTGGGGTGATCAAACATGATGAGTTAGTATGCACATCGCCTTCATAAACATTACAAAGACGTCGATATCTTTATGATGTTACGCCATACTTTCAATAGTTTTTTTTTTTTTTTTTTTTTGAAGTCAATACAATATGTGGTGGAAAGTTGATAAAAAAAATATAAGTTTTATGAAATTTATGGTTAAAATTAATTTTTGACTTTAACTTAATTTTGTTTTTTTCAACTTTTATGGCTAAACCAAACATGGACTAAACTTCGACGCTGCCTGGCAGTTATGAAGATATCCATCTAGTCCACTGTCCGCTCCGCCCTACCTCACTTTCATCCTTCCAACATATTAGGAGGGCAAAGGCTTCGAAAATTTCATAAAATCTATTTTTTTTTTTTTTTTTAGATAAAAAGTTTGCATCTTCAATTAATCACATCGTCCTAATAAACGGGCCAATAAACATGGGATACAAGATGTTCAAAAATACAATTATGACTTGTACACGATTTCCATACACCTTGGATGTCATTTGAATAGGTGACAAGATCATTGATTATTTTAAGTTTTGAAAAAATCAATGATAAAATTGTGTGTTACATAGTACAATGTAAAGTAGAATGTCAACTAGAATGTTTGTGTAGTAAGATTGTTAAAAGTAAGGCAAATAATAAACAAAAATGTACACTTCAAGTATACATTATCCTTAACATTTGATGTGTTGTTAAAATGATTGAAGGAAAAAGTGTTTAATTTTTTAAATTGTTCGATGATGCGTTATCACGTGACAGAATATAAAAAATAATGTACATATAATATGATTGAATAATAAAAAGAAGCAAAAGAGGCCAACTCATATAGCAGAGGAGCTAGTTAGCACGAGCCATGGCTGACTTTCTTGCAACGGAATATATATTTTCAATTGCTCTACTAATTCGAACGAGTCACACTTTGCTACTTGTACTTGCATCCTTTCTCATGGACAAACAATAATCCTACTCGAAGAGTCATCTCTTCAATTGTCGCCCCCTTTATTTTTCTATATAGTATCGCACCAATTAGGGTCAAAAATACCACGTATCAAACCCTTGTTTGAGCTACATTATAAAAAATTAAAAAATAGAAAACAGAAATTCTTTTTTTTTTTTCAAACTCATTTTCAGTAACATATTCTTTGAATAAAATATTTTTGCACGTAAACTCAAATTTTTTCTGCTTTTTAACTGCACATCTTATAAAATCGTTATTACAAAAATATATGGGGACAATACATAAATCAGGTTTTTAGTAAATACTATTTCAAAATTAAGGATATATGTTTTAAATTTCAAAAATCAGATTTTTATTAAAATTTATTTATGATTTAATTAATTAATTATATATATTTTATTAATAAATATATAAAGGTCATAGATATATGATATTTGATTACAATTCAAAAATTTTATAGGTTATCGTTAGTTCATTGGTCACAAATTAAAATTTTAAAAGTCACAATTTGTTCATGAGTCACAAATCACGAAATTTATGAGTCACACAACTTATTTTATAGTTACAAAACATCAAATCATAGGTCACGGATTACTTTTATTGATCACAAATTAATAAATTTTTAGGTCACATAGTATTTATTGGTCACAATTTATTCTTTATTTAACATATACCAATCAATTTATTGGTCACAATCAACAAATCATTTGTGACCACCACCAACACAACACTACCGTCGTCTCCGCTGCCAACACCACAAAAACACTCCACCACCGTCGCCAACACCACCGTCATCACCACCAACACCACCGCCCAACGACCACAACCACCCGCCAATGAAAATGACCTCACCACCACCACTAGAAAATGACATCACTATCACCACCCCCAACAACCACCACGAACCACCGTACCATGCCAAAACACACATAACCACCGTAACCGCATCCAAACCGAAAAAAAAAACCCTCCAGATCGGAAACCACCGCATCCAAACTGCCGCACATTTCGCACAGATCACAAACCTCTACCACCAATTTCAGCCTTCTCTGCACATATCATAAACCCTACAGTCGCAGCCGCATCCACACCAATTTCAGCCTCATCCGCCTGATTTTCATCAGCACCACCCATTTGCTCAGCCACTTGTTGCTTCAACCTCCCTACGACGGTAATATACCAGATTTTGACGTCGACGGCGGGAAGAAGAGTGAGAGAGGCGATAGAGAGACAGGGGAAGAAGAGAGAGGCTAAGGATGAGAGAGAAAGGGTGGTTAGAGAGAATGTGATAAATGATTAAACCTGATTTTTGAATTGGAAATTTTAAATACATGTGTGGGTGTAATTTCCTCCTATAAAATTCCTCGTCTCTTACCAAGTGGGTTGGGCCCCATGCTAGATCCGTCTCTGTCTAGTGGTCAATATAATTGGGCCAATCCAAGCTGGATTGATAAACAGCATGGTATGTAGTCTAAGGTAGGGCGTTCGACTTGGTTTTTTCTTAAAAATAATGCTATTCAATTTTTATTGATATTTAGTATTATTCTATGTGATGGTCGGATCATTGCCACATTATTCAATACATAAAAATATATTATAATTTATTCAAAAAATATAGCAGTGACTCCACTTTAATGAAATTGCCGTGAGCGTCTTGTCTTGATCACCCACCAACATTGATTTGTTGATTAAGGAATAAAAGTGAAAAATAAAAATCTGTCGAGTGCAGTTGAGCTGGTGTAGTACGACACGTGTTGCTGGCTTTGGCTCTCATGTAATGTGCTGGCCTCGTTTGGATTCTCCTTCATTCGATATTGGGAAATTTGCACAAATGGTTCATAAACTTCATCTCTTTGTGTGCAGATAGTCTTATTTTCGTCACTCCTATCACTGACTCCTCGCCTATTAGGGCTTGTTTGGAATAAATTTTAATTGGATTAAAATTGAAAATATAGTCATTATTGGGTCTCACTCGTTTAATAAAAATCTCACAATAACTGCTAGTTTTTCAATTTTAATCTAATTAAAATTCCTCCCAAACAAGCTCTTAATTTTTTTGCGTCAGAAGTCCTTTTTCATGATTTCCATGACTTTTGTTGTTAAGTTTGTGCTTGCGCCTCGCATGTTAAGAATGAATGAATAGCGACAATTTGTGCAAATTGTTGAGAGAATGTAGAAAAAAATCGCATATGGGATAGATATAACTTATTCTATTTAGAGTGTCTCCAAGAGACTCTCTATTTTTAAAGAGTATATTCTATCATTTGGAGAGTATTTATAAATTTAGAGAATTAAAATTTTGAAATATTCCAACAAACTCTTTATATTTTTCTTTATAAAAGATAAAGAAAAATAATAAATATTTTTTTGGAGTAGTAAAATTAAGTAGAGAGTCAAACCCACTCTCTAAATTAAAATGTCAATTTAAAGAGTCTCTTGGAACATGGTTTTAAATGTCAACTCTTTAAAATATAAAATATCTCATATTTAAAGAGTCTTTCGAAGATGCTAAGCTAACATTCTAGGATAAAACGCCAATTCCCAATAAGTGGCATCAAATATAGAATCTTTGGAGCATAGAAGTTTGATGTTTTTATTAAGGTAGAGCGTGGAGCATGAATATCGAGGGTTAAGCTAAATGAGGAGAATTAATTTTGATTCATGGCAAGTTCAAGGCATTAATACAATACAAGCTATGAGAGGATTTGAAAAGAAGACCAACACTTGTGTTCGACAAATTTTGACAGCCTAGATACCTCAAGAAAATTTGTTTAAAATGTATGTAGAGCAAGATCGACTAATTGCTCGAAATTAGAAAATAGAGTTATTGATTGTACGTCGTGTTTCTTTTATCCATACGAGACATGGATATTCTTTGAAGAGTATGTTCATCTTCACAACACATCGTTCGACAACGAGTTACCATGAAAAGCAATGGATAATTGTTAGCGAGCCAACAAGATTGCACATAGTCATTAGTCCGGCATTGATGCAAAATGTGAAGGAAGGTTTATGTCACGAACCATGCTTGCATTACAAAATTTTTTTTACAAGGA
>CAIGRN010094563.1:0-25898 GCA_903798345.1 Fraxinus anomala | reverse complement strand
TCTGGTTTCCATTCTGCAACTGCCTTGGGTGGCGTTCGGCGGTCTGAAGGCTCCAGGGGATCCAGCACGGGCGGCCGCGGGGGCTTGCCAGGTGCTGGGTCTGCCCGACGACCATCCCATGTCAACAGAATCACGACATATTAGAGGCTTCCACGAGTAAACCTACAATTCAAGAAAGATGAACCACGTGAACAGGATATTATTTTCAAAAACAACAACCATAGAGTTTCAAAAATTGAGATACACCTTTAGACTATCGTCCAAAGCACAAAAAAGGGTTCTCCCATCAGGATGGAAGGTAACTGATCGTATTCCTGTGGCCTGGGAAAGGAGAAAAGGAAGTTATTTTGGAGTGATATAATATTTGGGGAACAATCACCAAACTGAAAAACAAACAAAAAGAGGAGAGAACGTGTATCATAGAATAGAATTGGAGGCAGATGGCAAAAGACACGAACAAGAAAATGATTTAAGTTGATTTGATTTATTTCTTTAACAAGATCTTTGAGCAACATTGCTTTTCTTAAATTTAGAGATAGAACAAGAAATTCGAATAAACAAATTTCCCATTGAATGGGACATGTTTTAATCAATCCTTTAATCAGGAAGAGGGAAACAAAAACTTCCTCCACGGGCTTCGTCAAGGATAAGAAAATACAATCTGTTCATTTAGTAAGCAACGAGGCAGTTTTTCAGTGCTCTGAAAATGAAAAACTATTCTAAAGTCATCCATCTCATTCAAATGGACAAGCACAACTACCTCACGTCTGGTAGATCCTATCATTTCAAAAGTTTCCAAATCCCAAAATTTTGCAGTTTTGTCTGCTGAACCTAGAAAATAAATTTTATGTGACAGCAGTTAGCAAACCTATGAGAGCACAAAATACTAGCTATGGTAAACAAATATCCACCTGTTTCTAAAAGAAACTCAAGTGGATGAAAATCTATAGAGCGAATTTGTCCTTCATGAAACTTGAAATCGTGTAAAAGCTTTCCAGCTGTCAGGTCCACACCTGTATACCGCAAACAGAGTTCACAACCAAGCAAGATATACCGCAAACAGAGTTCACAAACTACACTTCACATGAAAATCTCAAAGTAATACCTTGACAGTACTATCATACCACAAGGGACTACCCAACAACCATCGTGACTGAATCTTATTGTACTTATCCCTCGAGTATGACCCTTGTAAGTGTGAATGCATCCTTTCATTCTGACATCCCAGATCTTTAAATTAGTATCCATGGAACCAAAGCCAAAAACTCGCCAAATGAATGGAATTCAATAGCAGTACAGTAGGATCTGTGTACAGTAAGAGTTCGAATGACTGCAGTTCAAGAATGTTAACTAGATTATGAGTCAAGCTGTCTAAAATTTCGACTGGGATTATAAGCATGCTACTGACAGAAAAATTTAATGCAGCACTCAAACATATTTTCAAATTATATATAATAAGTTTTCATCATGAGCTTTATAGTCTCTCGGAATTACTAATGCAGCACTCAAATATAGTTATTTTCGAATTATATCTTATAATTCTAATTCAAGTCTATCAAGTACTGCATTTTGACTCAAGTTCTAGAGCCACGAAATCAACAATCAATCCAGAAAGTTAACATGCTCTAAAAGTAAAACTTAAAGAAACAAATCAACTTACTTTTGGCTTCTTCTAAATCCCACAGCTCGATGGTACCAGAAGAAGATCCAGCGACCACCAAAGTTTCTGCTGAATCAAAAGCTACAGACTCTACTGGACTTGTGTGCCCACAGAGGGTCTGCACAATTACCACAAGACCATCATCCTTCAATCATATAAATGACACCAAAACTAAAAACGGTACAACAAGATAGAGCTATAAGAGAGACCGAACTTTCAATACATACAATTTCCAAGGTATCTATGTTCTGCTGAGGAACAGCTATTGATAGATAGAAAGAGTAGCGCAAACTCTAAACTGATCGCAGCATTAATTTGACAAACTCCAGATTTGTCCAAGACAACATGTCACAGAAAATAGATTCCATAATGGATGGCCTGCACTACATAACTTTATTCAAAAAGAAATTTTGAATTGCTAACACATCAATATTATGCTCAAGAATTGAATTCTTGTGGAACCAGAAACAAATTTTTTATTTTTTTTAAATAAAAAATGCCCAAAATTGATCAGACCTACATTAAGAACGCGTGTTACATGAGCAACACCTCTCTCCAAATGCAAATGGCACGAAATAGTCCAAGTAAAGCCGAAACTTTTTCTCCTTTACTTTCTCGAAATAGAAAAAAGAAACAGCAAACATTTGTTCATTTACAGCAAGAATTCAGCTTAGGTTTTCTAGATCTAAACAAAATACAGAACAAAGGGATGCACCTAAGGACTGGCTGCCTTACAAGTCAATCAACATTATCTATAAATTGTATATAAAATAAAATAAAAAAATTTCTAATTACAATAGTTTTTTGTATACAAAAATTATTACATATAATTTTTCTACTTCTAATACACGTAGAGCTGTTAAAATATTTCTCTTGTGAATTAAAAAGCGGAATGGAATATCAACTCAATTGAAGGAATTTATTTTTAGTTAATTTACAATAACAGCACACAAATAATCGATCGATATTGACGAGAGGATTTTTATACCGACTTTCAAAATTATTTGTCAGAAAAATCTCGTTTTAAAAAAAAGTGCTTTTAAACTTATCTCTACTTGTATACATCCAAATGTTGTAATAATAAATTAAAAATAATAGGGCACACGTTTTCCTTCTACCACAAGACAACTCTATACTGTGTGCACAAGAACAAGGTGACTTTCCCAAACTTTTCCTAATCCTAATGTGAAACGGACAACGCGGCGCACATTAACCTAAGCCCCCCTTATTCTACTTTTCCCACTATTTCCAGTTAAAAAACTCCCAAAGAAAACAGAATACTGAATAGTCAAAAATTATAAAAGTCGTTAACCTACTCCCCATATTTTTCTCTAAACTTGCGCATCCCCCAATATTTCCTTTTCCCCTTCCAAAAAATTTACGGGAATTGCAAAGAATCTTCTTGCTAAATTCCACACAATTGACTTGTTCATATATATACGTTTCATATATGTATATGGAAGGATAGAATTTCGATTGATTTTCCTTTCCACAGAAAATTAGGGTTTTTTCTTTTACTTTTTGGCAAATGGTAAAGATTTGGGTAGAGATAAGAAGATTGAGATGATGATGGCCGAGACAGATGGGAGATCATCGATGATAATGGAGGAATTATTTCAGGCGGACGATAATTGCGATGACGTATACCTCGATCTTGACTCTTTCTGGACTCTCATGGGAGGCCCTCCAGAACAGGATCCTTCAGGACCTTCACAGGTTAGATGCTAAGGCTTTTTTTTTTTTTTCTTCTTTCAGTATACTTTTACTTGTTAAATTTTAAATTCTGGATTGCCGATATGTATAGTTTGTTTAAATTGATTGATTTAATGGGATTTGAATATGACCGAGTTTGGATTGATGTGATTGCAAGGTGAATTGGTCCGAGCAGCTTTAGGCAAACATTTGGAATTTTGTACACAAGTAGGCGATCTTGATGGCAAATGACTGATATTTGATTTTTTCGAGTCCATACTTGTGAACATCCCCTCCCACACCTACTCCATCCTTCCTGCATATATATGGAAATATCTGCATAAAACAACCTTCCGACTATGATGTTAACTTGTTTTACGATTTCATTCTTATTGATTTATGCTTGATTTTTAGTTTTTTCTTGTGTGAACTTGCAGGTGAGGCCAGAGAATTCTTCATTTAACGACATCCCACAAGGTTGGTAAGCAATTTTATGATATGGGTTGGTACAATATTTTCTTCATTTATTCACTTTTCTCTTAAGTGTTGAGAGGACGAAATAATGTGGGATACCATGCCTTATGTTATCGCATTATTCCTATTGCTGTGGCCTGGCTTACATCAGGCACCTGTCCTACCTATGTCCGTATATTTTTCGCTTTAGTCATAGAGGAGCTTATAAGCCACATTGAAGACAAGGATTCTTGGTGTCTGTATTTGTTGATAGCATGGTTTTAGTTGATGAGACTAGAATTGTTATATATTATAAGATAGAACTTTGGAGAAGTACATTATAATCTTAGGATACTAGGTTAAGTAGAAGTAAGATGGAATGCATTGAATGCCCATTTAGTCATAGTTGGAGTAAAAATTATAGTAGAGTCGCTATAGGGAATCATGTCCTAAATAGTGAGTGTTCTAGTTATATAGGTTTGATACTAATGAGGACGAATACCTCGAGAAGGATGCAGTGCATACAAGTGGAGCAAGATAGATGAAATGAAGAAGTGTACAGAGATTTCGTGTGATGGTAAGATACGATTAACATCAAAACAAAGTTACACGAAATGGCTAATACAATAGCAAGGCTTTTATGATATTGTATGTGAGCACTCAATTTTTTTTCTCGTTTATAGACGAATTATAGAAAGCGTTTGTTTGATCTAGTTCTTCAAGTTAGTTATTTTAACTCATTATCGAAATTCATGACTTAAACTTAAGATAAAGGAAAATAAATTAGTTAAAAGTCTACCATTATTTCTACAAAACGTTTCAAGCAGTTTAGAGGACCCATTTCCTTTTTACATCATTTTCTTTTGACAAAGGGCCTACTATCGTTCTTTACTTATCTTATACTTCTAATTATATTTATCTGCTCATATAACACTACAACCCATTATATTCAAAATCATTGTGAATCCCCTTCAGAACATTATTACGAGAGCCATAAATATATGCTTGCTCGTTGTCATCTCCCACGTGTAATATCCTGGTACTTGCATGATATGATACCACATGCTCGTTACGGTGAGCCACCGTGCATCAAGCTGGTTGGGAAAAATGACCCATTCCTGGAGAGTTGTTATGAAATATTTTCGTTCCATTGTCATCTAAAAAAAATTGAAAAGGAAACAAATGAACTTTTATAGTCCAGATTCACATTTTTAACATCTTAGTACGCCAGTAGCACTTGTTCGTTCTTTTCATTTTGGCCAATACTTTCATTTGTTTCATTTTGCCACTTACGTAAGCTAGTCATATTCATTTTGGCCATTCATCAGAGCCCCTAATTTTAAACAAATTTTATCATCGTGTGGCCAACACCTTTTGACTCTGAAAATATATCTTGACCATAATAACACCATGAATAGTATCACAATATTCATTTTCCTGCTCTTTGGTGTACTAAGATGCATTCATTTCATTCTTCCTTGATAAATTAAATCATGGAATCATAAAATGTATTGAAATATGAAGTATTTAAATCCGAAATATTGTTGCTCAAAGTAAACATGAGTAGTTCTAAACATAGTAGGTGAAAAAAAATTCACCTAAATTGAAATGCTAGCATCAATAAATGCAACTGAAATAACAATAATAACAAGTTTTAATTGAGTAAAAAAAATTATGTTGTGAAATTTCTCGTTCCATAAATTTATTTACCCATGGTCCTAACTCCACTCACCTTAATCTTGGGTTTTTAATGTATTAAATTGTATTATCCACAATTTTTTTTAAAAAAATGAAAGAATTAAGCCAAATAAAATTGTATATAAAATAAACCTTTACTGTCACCACCATGTGGCCACATGATCACAACCGTGTCCTAACCACGTGGTAACATGGTCCTGACAATTATATTAAAAATTCTTTGATACTTGTGCTTCTCCTTAACTATGCTAAAAATCCTAATCTCGTAGAAGATTGGTATTGGAAAGTCGGTGCATGATGGGTAGAAGGTGATAAGAACGAGTATTTAAACAGAGAATCGGGGTTATCTCTTTAACCATGGTAAAAGGTTAATTGGCGAGAGAAATAACAACGTTATCCTTGGCAACTGCAGTTACTCTATAGGATATTTTCACTAATTCTTTCACATGGTCAATCTAGATTATTCTGCTATAATATCTCCGTATTTTATATTTAGACTTTTAGTTTATTATATTATCCTTTATTAGGTGTTGTGTGTGTGAGAGAGAGAGAGAGAGAGAGAGAGAGAGAGAGAGAGAGAGAGAGAGAGAGAAGAGTATCATTTCATTGATTTGTTATTTATTTATTTATTATTATTATTTTCTCGATATGTTAAATTGTATGTAAGGTTATTATAGGACAAAATGTCGCTAAAATGAACATAACAAAAATATGGATACTAAGATGGACATATGATTAACACAGAAGATAAGAAAAGAGAATATATGCTAATAAGTTGCTGTGACCAATTGAGGGTAAATAAAGAGGAGATGTCTTAAGTGGTTAGTGCTCTTCTTTCTTAGATCTTAAAACTCCCATTCACTAGAGTGATGTGATCTCAACAGAATATGTTAAAGAGGGGGAGGTAGACCAAAATTAACAAGGCTTGATGTGGTTGTGAAAAATTTAATTGCAATGATTTTTTCAGTAATGGATTGAAGGGATTGGTACAAAAGACATCTAGCAAATTCTTTTTTTATGGAAATAAGGTCCTTGTTGAATCTTTTTCAACAAAAAGATACGTCACTCTAAATCTTAATCTTTTATTTTAACACCACTTGTTTTCTTCAAACTACTTCTGACGCAATAGGAGTTTTAATTATCATTGTTATGGTAATTAGTTATCTGCATTGGTCGTATCGAATTCACCAAAGTCGATCTAATATAGTTGTTTCTTGTTATAATAGAGTGAAAATATAGTGAACCTTGTGATATAGCATAGTACTTTTCTAATGCTTGTGCGTTTGTTGTAGTTGGTTAGTGTTTCTTTGCACATGTATTCTGAATCGTTGGTATGAAAATGGTATTTTTGCAGGTTTGTATCACAACCAATTGATGGAAGAAAATGATCTCGGAACCTCTGTTGCACATATAGGGGAATCATGTATCATCGATGGTGATGGGTCTTCACATGGAGCTTCTCATGCCGAGTCTAGTTCTTGTGAAATTCCTGGGGGGGATGTTCCAGATTTCTTATCCGAAAATGGTGATATGTATTTTTTACGTTCTGATAATACATCTCATTTTGCTCCAATGAATCCAGATTTTCCTTACGGTTCAGTATTTAATTCGTCATCTAGCGAGGATAATTGGATGATGAACATATTGGATGAAGCGGAGGTTCCAACTCAGGACTTCACTAGGACGATGACATTCGAGGATCTTGTTGGAAATGACGTTGGACAGCTGAATGCTAATTTTGGAAGTGATGCCTTTGTTTCTGCAAGCAATGGTATTCCATTTACTAAATCGAGTGACATGCATGCGATGAGAAGTGCATTAGATTATGCCACTCCAAGTATTTTTTCAAATGTTTTCAGCAAAGTACATGATCATGTAAAGATTGAGAAGAAAGGGGAATCAATTACATCCAGTGACATAGCTTTCAGATCTTCTGAAATCATTGATGGTGTAAATGGTACGAATTTCTTCGGTGTTGCTGATGGGCTTTCTACTAATGGTGATATAAAATGGTCATTGTCCGATTCTCCAACTCCCTGTTCAAGTAAGAATAATTTGTCCCATATGAAGTATGAGAAAGATGAAATATCAAAGAGAGCTCGCTTTTCTCTTGGTACAGTTGATGAAACTTCAGCAAAAAATTCCACAGTAGTTGCTCATGGTTGTGGTCCTATTGTACAGGCGGCAGAGCAACCTGCCTTACTGCCATCCACCTCAATTAAGCAACAATTTAGTTGTTTAAAGACAGAACAAAAACCAAAGGTTAATGATTCTTTTATTTCAAATATCAACTGCCAAGGGTCTCAGATTGGTACAGTGCATCAAAGCTACCATGTTGATGACGACTCTGATCTATGTATTCTGGAGGATATGAGTGCACCACCGTGCATAAATACCACTGCAGCATGTGCAAAGTTGGTTGCTGCTTCCCATCTTTCCACATCAAGAGACGCTATAAGCCACACGGTAGCGGCTCATTCAAAGATCAGACAAAATGACGAACGATTCATCTATCGAGTTGCTTTGCGGGTAGGTTCCTGAACTGATATTTGTATTCTCTAACGATCTGTAGTTAACAATCATTTTGTTTGATTTAAGTAACTAACCAATTTAGCGATATTCATTCCTTTTCTGAGGCTCAATCCCTGTCTGGTCCTTCCGCATTCCCCACAGGCGACCGACGACCAACGTAATAATGATCCATTTAATTATACATGTCTTCTCTTAGAAATTTTGCTTGTAAATAGACCAATATTTTGATGTCTTGATTTGTGATATTTTGATGGGAATAGGTTTATATTGTGCCATCTTTATGTTGTCTAGAACTTTTCGTACATATGCTGGGCGGTTTAAATATTGTCTCAGTAGTTCATCCTTTCTTCTGAGAAACAACTAATTCATCCTTTTCTTTCATTTATTTTTGTGCATCCCAATTGAACACACGCAGTTGCTAGTATTTCTTGATTCTCATTATGTAGTAGTCTAAAGAAATATTGTTTAGAAAAAGAAGAAAGATTGTCCTAGAGTAAAAAGTTATGGATATCTTTTCAACATTGGCTTCATTTATTATTGCGTAGACTCTGTTACGCTATTCTATACAATGTGGTACTTTTTTTTTTTTTTTTAAATTTCTCTTTTATTTATTTTTCTGCTAGACCAGATTACTTTGCCTCTGCCTTTTTAAAGGATACCATCGGAATCATCAATTAATAGTGCAATAGAATTTTTTTTTCTAATACAATTCTATAGATTTTGGTATTTCAATTAGCTTAAGTTGTCCCAAGTCTTAATCATCTGCGTTAAAGCTCTTCTCAGTTGCCATTTTTTTTTTTAATTTCTACTTGGATTAAACAAATTTTATAGGCTGTAAAAGGAATTTTTGGAAAAAATAAAAAGTTTCTCTATTATATTTTGAGAAGTGATTTTATTAGTGTTTGGCTGATGTCATGTTGTCAATAGCTGTTGCTCTATTTTGCTCGTTTCCTCACTAAATTAACACACTGGTATAAAAGATACTTTCCAACCTACTTTTTTGAGGTATGTATTTTGTCAGCTAGATCTTGGATTCTGCTTTCTACACACGCTTTAAAATGCAAATATTTTATCATCGAAATTTGCATGCATTGCACGAATTCCTTCTCTGGGGTACAAAAGGGACTTTACATGATACCTCCAAAACTCAACATTCTCTCTTTTCTCTCAAGGGGAATCACATACACAGTGTTTTTACAAGGAGAGAAAGGGAAATATGGTCTGAAAATGAATGCTATCTTAGCAGAAATGAAAAAATGCAATAATCCTCTCTAGCGACGAAGACATGAGGGGGAAGCTATCATAGAAGCTTTAGCCATGTTCTGACCTTGTCTGTATTTCGCTAAGCGACAGTGCTTCCAGTGCCCTGTGCGCATAGATGGATGGACATGAGATTCCAGTCATGAGATATTGATTCAGTGATAGATAAACAGGAACCTATAGCTTGTGGCATATACCTCTTGTGAAGATCAGTTTGTTGCACAAATCACTTCCTGTCGAAAATCACTTATCTGGATTTTCTAGAATATAAATGTTATCCACTTTCTTTAAATTGAGAACTTTGTATTTTAGCTGAATAATGTTCAACTCCATATGTGGACCACTTGCCTGAATGTGGCTTATGACCCTACTCGCCAGTAACACATTGTTGCAAATCTCATCTGAATAATGTGTTAGGCCAGACTAAGACATTATTTTCAAGTCAGAGTGAAATTTGTTTAGCCTGTAGTACGAGATCTTACTTCTATTTTTTGAATGGAGAATAATTTCTTTTGCTGCATCATTTATCTTTTGAATCTATTCATCTATTGTGGTTTACTTTTAACTTGGTTTATGAATTTAATTAAGCCCCTGTTTGACAACCATTGTTTGAAAACTCTTTTATCTATATACTCATTTTCAACCACACATTCACACATTAAAATATTCTGCTTGTAAATCCAAAACTTTTAACCACACATTTTCGTAAAAGTCACCATTCAAAACATCGTTTTTCCAAATAATGGTTGTCAAACTGGGGCTAAGATTTTTGTATGATAATTCTTCGGAAGTTATGTGGCTAGCTGCCTATCTTTTTCCCCAGAGTACAAGAATTGTTTATTCAGAAATTTTAAATGGTATTACTTTTTGACATTTTACCCATTTTTTCAAACATTCTAACTGGCATAACTGGTATATGAAAGTAATTCTTGCTACCATATATGGCTTGATAAGGTTCTGTAGCTTCTTGTGAAAAACCATTGCACGTGTCATATCTCCAGTAGTTCTAAATTTTTTATCTTTCTGTTTTGATGGTAACTGATCATATCAAAGCTTCTACAATGTGGCAGGATCTTTCACAGCCAAAATCAGAAGCTACTCCACCAGAGGGCCTTTTGGCTGTACCTCTGTTGAAACACCAGGTATGGAATTTTTTACAAGTTTGTGTTTTGGAATAATACGGATTCGATGTATCTGCGCTGATTCTATAGCACTTAGTGTATCTTCAGTTGAGGAAGAAGTTGTCAGAGAGAACCAATTTTCCCTTCGCTGCTTATTGCGTTTAAAATCCCTTTCCCTTTCCATATTATTCCATACAGCTTTTCTTTTATTTTCTTCCTTCCAAAATATGTATGTTGACATTTCTCAATAACGGTTGGCTTTGTAGCAGCTTTGACCTGATGCAGATTTTGATTATTTTGGGCTGTTTGAATGGAAAATCTGTTTGGACTGCCACATGGAAAGGATAGTATATTTTTAGCAAAGTCCCCGGATCACATTTAAACCCCAAACTTTTTCGAATTATATTTGATGTTTTGACACATTTCAGTAGAACATCTATAACGTTTCCATTTTAAAGGTGGAAAAAGAAACACGGATTGTTTGCACATTTCTTGGTTTCAAATGTTGTTTGCTTTGAATTTATGCGTGCTTTCAACTTGAGTTGGGTTTATCTATATCTCTTGAGTTGTTCCTTCATATTGTCATCGTTATCATCCTTACTTTTATACCATAAGGATGGGGTCTTGCGCTTTCTTGTTACATCCTGCCTTATCTCTGCTCAATGTTCATTGGTGGGTAGATGGGAAATAACCCTACTAATAGTAATTGCATTTCTGGACAGCGAATTGCCTTAGCATGGATGGTCAACAAGGAGACAGGTGTGTCATGCTGTTCTGGTGGATTTCTTGCTGATGATCAGGTTGGCTCACGGTTGTCATTCTTTTGGTTATAAATCCTGATCATTACCACGTGACAATCTTCTCATCTCAGGTTTTGTGCTACTATATTGGCAGGGACTTGGGAAGACCATATCAACAATTGCACTTATACTGAAGGAAAGGTCTCCAACTGCTAAAGCATCTAAAGCGAATGAAGAACAATGCAAGGCGGAGACATTAAATCTGGATGAGGATGATGGAGTGTCTGAGATCTATCAATCGGAACAAGGAGCCAAATCTTGTCAAGCTGACGGATCCCCCATCAGTGGGACACATATGCAAGCAAAGGGTAGGCCACCTGCTGGAACACTTATTGTATGTCCGACAAGTGTTCTTCGACAGTGGTATGACGAGTTACGCAATAAAGTAACAAGGGAAGCTGATCTCTCAGTTCTAATCTACCACGGAAGCAACCGTACAAAGGATCCTCTTGAGCTGGCTAAGTACGACGTTGTACTTACGACATATTCAATTGTGAGCATGGAGGTGCCGAAGCAGCCTCTTGTTGATGAATATGAAGATGAGATTGAATCTGAATCTAGATTTTATGGTAGAAAAAGGAGCTACCCTGAAAATAAAAAATCCTCAAAGAGTAAGAAGGGCAAGAAAGGAATTGACAATGAATTACTATCTGGTCCCCTTGCCAAGGTTGGATGGTTTCGGGTTGTACTTGATGAGGCTCAGAGCATTAAGAATCATAGAACTCAAACAGCTAGGGCATGTTGGGGACTTCGTGCTAAACGTAGGTGGTGCTTATCGGGGACACCTATCCAGAATGCAATCGATGATCTTTATAGCTACTTCAGATTTCTCAGATATGATCCGTATGCTGTTTTTCAGTTCTTTTGCTCTACTATAAAGGTGCCAATACATAGGAACCCAAAGGTTGGGTACAAAAAGCTACAAGCTGTGCTAAAGACTATAATGTTGCGTCGAACCAAAGGTGAGAAAGATGGTTTTGCTCTCTATAAGCAATGCATACTAGTGTGTATATCGCAAGATTTGATTTATGCGAGGGATAATTGTTTGTTTTCTTGTGTATTTCATTAAGTTATATGCATGGAAAGAATTGGTCTAATCTAGACCCTGGAGCGTGCTCTGCTTGGAATCTCTAATGATAAAGCTCAGTCAGTCTTTTGTATCACATTGATGTGGCAATGTTGGCCTTGTATTAGTCTCTCTGTTTCAGTGAGCCGAAAAAATGCACCTCATGTTTACCCAATAGCATTTCAATCTTTATATTAACCAGTTGAACCATAAAAAGATATGTTACTGTAACAGGACTTCTGTTAGCTGTTTAGCAAATTCAGTTTAGTGTCCTTTGTGGTTTAGGCTGCTCAATTGGTAACTTCACATTTGAAATAATATTTTGACTTATGACTATCTGTTTGAAATTTTTAGAGTAGACTTGCCGAAAATAACTGTAACTCAATAGCTAGTGCCCGATTTGCGCTTTCTGTATTACTTCAGCACTCTGTAGAACTGCATATTAAACTGTGTGAGCATTCTGCAGGAGCTTAATGATATGTTTGTGGCATTGTTTGATCTAGGTACTCTTATTGATGGAGAACCAATCATCAATCTCCCCCCCAAAATAATAGAATTGAAAAGAGTGGATTTTTCAAAGGAGGAGCGAGATTTCTATCGCAGTCTTGAGGCGAATTCACGTGCTCAATTTGCAGTATGTTTTATATAGAAGGCAATAACGCATGCGAATGTTTTTATGGATCTGCTGTTCCTAATGTTTAAATCTCTTGATGTATACCAGGAATATGCTGCTGCTGGAACTGTCAAACAAAATTATGTCAACATATTATTGATGCTTTTGCGGCTTCGACAAGCTTGTGACCACCCTCTTCTTGTTAGTGGATTCAGTACTAATGCAAAAATGACTGCCTCCATTGAGATGGCCAAGAAACTTCCTCAGGAGAAACAAATTAGCCTTCTGAATTGTTTGGAAGCGTCCTTGGCAATTTGTGGAATATGCAGTGTGAGTGCTTATTTAGAGATTGTCCTTAAAAACTGCTTTATTTGTTGATATTTAACATATCTCCAATATTAAGCTGTCATTATCAGATAGTATTTCCATTGTATATATAATGTTTGTTTCTTATCGAATAGTGTCGTTCTAGCCATGAATGCTCTCTCTCTCTCTCTCTCTCTCTGTGGGGGAGTTTTGTGGGTAGAGGCGGGGTTGTCTCATATGAAAAAATTGGATTGTTTACATAAACAATAGGCGATGCATCTTATCTAGTCTTTCTTCTAGTTATCTGTAGATTATATAAGTTTTCCCATGATAGATGATATAGTGGGATTATCACTGATGAGATTTTTGTTTGTCAAAGGAGCAATTTAGGCCGCTATCACATTTCAGCATTTGAAACAACTAAACTGTGATTCTGTAATGGCCATAAGTATCAGCCCGTGACAACAACTAAGCGTAGTGGGGGTTCTATAAGTGTGTTTATTTCTCTCTTCATGTTCTTGGGAACTTGTAAGAATTTAAACTTACTTTCCTTTTGAAACATTGCAATTGAAGTTAAGAAAAGAAGATACAAATTTTAAGACGATGTCAGTCCTTAGCCCCTGTTTGGGCTCCATTTTTCCAAAAATACATTTTTTCATAACTCATTTTCAATCACATGTTCTCCCATAAAATAATGTTACACTAAACCCAAAACTTTTCTATACTTTTTAACCACACATTCTCCTAAAAATCACTATTCGAAAACACATTTTCTCTGAAAAACTCGTATTAATGGAGCCCAAACAGGGGCTTAGTATGTCTGGAAAATACAGGCAAAAATTTTCTTGTAATAATGGACTTATCTCTTCAGGAAGATGCACAGTAATTTCTTTTCTAATTCTTCTGCCTGGATATGGGATTTGTCCTTTTGGTTACAATGATCATATGTGCTTCTTAATGCTTGTTATTTTGTTTAAGCATTTTGACTGTTATATATATAGGTGGCGTAATAGTTGTCCATTTTGCCATTTATTGATTCTTGCGTTTTAAGTTATATATTTTGTGTCCCGCCCTGCTTAAGTTTTGCTGTTACAATTTATATTTCCTTCTAGAGAACTTTCAGTATGTACTATTATCTTTCTTGACATATTTTTCCTAATTTGTTGCAGGATCCACCGGAAGATGCTGTTGTAACAGTCTGTGGACATGTCTTTTGCAATCAGTGCATAAGCGAGCATTTAACAGGTGATGATACTCAGTGTCCCACCAAGACTTGCAAAACTCGTCTTGATATATCATCCGTGTTTTCTATAGCAACCCTACGGATTGCTCTATCTGTTGATGGGTTCAGCAAGGCTAATTGTAATGGTTCCTCTGGTTCAGAAGCAGCTCAGGTGTCTGAGCCTTGTCCTTTGAGTTGTCCATATGATTCCTCAAAAATTAAGGCTGCTCTTGAGGTCCTGCTATCCTTGTCTAAACCTCACGATTGTGCCTCAAGAACAAGTTCCTCAGGATCCTCAGTCGGAGCTTCTTTTTCTGAAAGTTTACCTGGGACAGCTAATGAAAGTCCAGACTTGAGTGGATGTTCAAACTCTTTGGTTAAGGTAGGGGGAGAGAAAGCTATTGTTTTCTCACAATGGACGGGGATGTTGAATTTGCTCGAATCTTGTTTGAAGGACTCTACCATTCAATACAGGAGACTTGATGGAACAATGTCTGTGGGTGCCAGAGACAACGCCGTGAAAGATTTCAATACCAATCCCGAGGTTCGTTGGATTATTTTCATCTTGTATAAGGAATTCATGATTTGTATCTTCAAATGACTAAATTGTGGAATTTTGTGCCAGGTTACTGTTATGATAATGTCTCTGAAAGCTGCAAGTCTTGGACTGAACATGGTTGCTGCTTGTCATGTCCTCCTCCTGGACCTGTGGTGGAACCCAACCACTGAAGATCAAGCCATTGACAGAGCACACCGTATTGGGCAGACACGTCCGGTTTCAGTTTTGCGGCTGACAGTGAAAGATACAGTAGAAGATCGCATTTTGGCTCTTCAGGTATATTTCTGTAATTTTATTTAAATTTCCATCTCAATTTTTGTTTCTGATATGGAAACCGGCAGCTAAAAAGGGAAGAAAATTGACGTGAAAGTGCTTAACATTTGACATCATATATGGTACTCGGTTGTCATTTGTTGTGTAATAACTCTCCAATGTATGGCGTTTTCCAGCAAAAGAAGAGGGTGATGGTTTCATCTGCATTTGGAGAGGATGAGACTGGTAGCCGTCAAACACGGCTTACTGTGGATGACTTGAAATATCTATTCATGGCTGACTAAACACTTCTCAAGGATTCAGCTTGGTACTTCATTTATATTCTTTATTAGCTAATCATAGCAGCAGCATTTTCTCGGTGAAGCTTCGAAATAGATCCATAGAATTAGCAAAGAATAGACGACCTTAGTTCACAGCATGATCTCATGGATTATCTTTAAAGGATTTTCGGACCAAGAAATTGTATATTTTTATTTTTTGAACATGGGATTTTCATTTTTCACTGTATAGCGGATGCAGTTCTGTCAATTACACTGTCAAAAGATTGAAGTCTTCGAGGAATGTTGAAAATTCTTTTGATTGTATTTTAGTTGGCTAAAAACCTCCCTCTTTACCCTGTAGAATTTTCGTTCCACTCGATCTTGTTTGTTTATAATACTGTCGTATTTTTCTTTTGTCTTCTGCTAGTCGTCTTATATTCAACATTTTTCCTGTGTGAATGAATATAAACTTCACCTCGTTGGTACATGTTCAGTATGTAGTATTAGATTTATAATACTGATATATTATCTAATCAACCTTACCAAACGTGCCATCAATTTATTTGGAGTTAAATCAGCACCATTTTTACAAATGAATTCGGATTAGAGAGCAGTATTAGACTATTAGGAATGGGAACTCAATAATCTACTTTGGGTAGTAACATCTTATGGTACTCTTTCGTTTGTTTTTCTTTAAAACAACAGTAGATTTTCTTGGATATTTGATGTCTTTCATGTAGTATCGATGCAATTGGCTTGTTTGTCAATCTGTTGTGTACTCGATTAACATTTACAACTTTTCTTACCGTTTAGGCAGTGTTAAATAACTTGTTTAAAAGTTTAGAATTAGAATGTTTAGGGATGAATATTTCGTTTATTTGTATACTATAGTCAAAACACCCTTTGATGTGCTCATCAAATTTAATTTTTGATTAAAAAAAAATTCAATATATGTAATTTTCTTAAATTAGTATAACGAGAATCGAACTCGAATTTTTTTTTTTTTTACTATTTGAAATTATTTTTTCGTATAAATCTTGTGGTTCGTTATTTATGATGCTCAGTGGGTGGGAGCTTATTCACATATCTAGCTCTCCATTTTCTAAAGTCTTTGACAAGTAGTTGAAATGGGTCGATGTTTGTCTCCTTGGATGTTCGCTATAAGTTTTAAAATATGTAATGTTTCTTATATATGAACATTTAAAGTAATAATAAGTTACTTATTCTGGCATAATGTAAGAGTTTCTTATAAATATAAACAAATTTTTTTTTTTTAAACCAAATAAGAAAAATCTTTTACTTTTTTTTTTTTTAACAGCCTATCAAACATGCATATAGGCAGTGTAAGCCTTATCTCCCCATTAGATTAGGTCAAATCTCTCAATGTCTACCTGTTGTGAAGTTGGCTTTTATTTAAAGAAACATTTAGTTTTGAGAAAAATTCATGCACCTAACTGAGTAGAGGCACCATTTGGAATCTCATTTTTATTGAAATTAGTGTAAAGATAAGATGAAGGCCTGTGGCACTTCCTGTTAGATTTGCACTTTTTTAGATTCAAAATTGCTTTTTTTCTAAGCCACTGTTAATGGTTGGCTCAAAGGAAAAGAGGGATTATAATTGGATAAGTTTTTTCTGATCTCTCCTTTTTTTTATTCCTTTTGGATAGAAGCATCTATTTCTCTTCCCTCTCACTCTCTCTCTAAAAAAAATCTTTGTTTTATCGGGAAAACCCATCCTTCGAGGACCAGGGAAGGTCTTGATTTCGAGATTGAGGTGAAAAATATTTGAACTGCTCAAGAATCAAAACCACATATACTAGAGGATAAAAGATCCTAACTACGCCCTCGAGGCATAGTTCAGTAGTGTAAAAGACAGAAGTGAGGTAGTCTCAGTTGAATTGGCAGACGCAGTGTGATAGTTCAATTCCTACCTCTTACAATGTATGAAATTAGACTATTTGTGGGCACCAATATGACAGCTTTTGTACCCTTGTCTGCTGAGGCACATCCAAGCAACAAAACTATCCGATAAAGTTTGTCATATTCATGTTAGGTATTATTAGGTCCATTGTCTAGAAGACGAATTTTTTGTTCAACCATTATTTGAGACAATGTCGGATGATTGTGGTAAATAGTTGAGAGCAATTATTTCCTAAGTTGATTTGGAAGTTAACGTATAACAAACATGTTTGGTCCGCAATGCTATATAGAAATGAATTATAATGCATAAAATTTTCAACTTTTTTATATGTTCATCTTACCAAACAATCAATTCTCCGGATGATATTAAGGGAGAGAGAGAGACTCACAACACATTTATACTCCAGTTAGATTTTATCACAAACATTTGTTGTTATTACTTTTTAGGAAGGTTCGAGTTATGATATCTCCCCTATTTTCTAGGATATCTGATTTTTATCTCTATTTTTCTTGTCCTCGTATGGTTGTCATGTACAGTGGCGGACCCAGAACAAAAGTTCAGTCCGAGCGAACGTTGACTATTGACCGTTGACAATCAAGATCGTAAAAACGAGATCGTTTATTAATAATTAATTAAATAATATTCAAAATTATTCAATATATATATAAACGCACTAAAACATGAGAATTATATATATATTAGACAATTGCATTCTTAATGATAAGAATAATGCTATCTAACACCAGTTTATATGGTATTGTATGATATACTCAATTAAAAATAAAATTATATAAGTAATTTAATTGAACATGTCATTTAATTTCAATAGTGTTATCACATAAATTGGTGTTAAACATGGAAATTATTCCAAATGGTGACCACCTGTGCCTTTGTTACTTTCTGTTGTCAAAAGAATTAAATAAATAAAGAATGAAATTATAATAATATTGTTCTGACCAAATCCTACCCCACCCCAACAGTACCCACCAACGCCATTCCCATTTCCCAGTTCCCACCTCACCACCCAAGCTCCAAAAATAGTCGGCACACAAACCATATGCGCAACGACATCTCCGACTCCACCATCACTGTCACTGCCACCAAACAAAACAAAACCCAAACCCCCTGTAAACAACCACCCCAACAAAGGTAAATCACACATCTAAAATTCCCCTTTTCAGCATCATTAGTGGCCCAAGGGAAAAGACTACATTTATGGATGCAGTAAACTAGAATGAAACCATTAAGGTGGTGATGAAGGCGAATTAGAAGTGATGCATCTGATGAGGTGGGACATGAAGAACTGGTGGAAGAGGTGAGGAATTAAACTAGCGAAATTGAGGAATTAAACCCTCGCCTCTCCTGCGTCGGCGCCGATCTCCCTTTTCCCCAACGGCCTGGCACTGTTTCGGCGGAGCCCAGCACGCGCGGCTGCGCCCCCTCGCCGGGTGCTGGGTCCGCCGCTTGTGGCCACTGATTGTAGACGGAAAATCTAATTTACATCCGACCAAGAAAGAGTCAAGAAAGAAAAAGATCAAAGTGAATAACCTCATCAAGGTGAACTTTCCTAGGGCAATGATGTTATGTAAAACTTTGCATGGTAAAAAGAGTTGGTTGGAGCTAAGTTTTATGGGATGTTGGAAACGTTTGCCAGTGACTCTACTACATGCCTCGATTGAATTATAAACATCAAAAGTGGATGACCCATATGACAAAATTTTTTTTGGATTCTTACAATTTTCAAGCTCAAGTAATGTGCGAAGGAGGGTTCTAGTAATTTTGCTTTGTTTTTCTTTAAGAAAACACTTAATACTCGTGGAATGTGAATCATATCCTTGTAAAATATTTGATGAGGTTTGGGTATGCTTGTTCTTGTAAACTAGCAATAGAAATCCAACCCATTCTTAAAATATACTCTTCTCGGAGGTAAAAGAGGAGAAACCAATACACTTACCCATTAGAATAGGAGATTTGTCAAGTAGATTTTTTGGCACAAGAGATTTTCATCCGATGAAGGTATCGGATCCGTCATGTTCCTCCTCGGTCTATGGCATGGTTAGATCGGTCAACAAGAGCGGATGAAAGAGTTAGGGTTCAGATGTCCGCCTAGGAGGGAAAATATGGAGGTTTTGATGGATAAAAATTGGGGGTTTAAAGAGATTTGGAGTGAAAATGTGATGGGTATTTGAAATCATGTGGAAATTTTGAAGATTTATGATAGATTTAGTGAATTTTGGAGTGGATTATTGAAATAAATGAGAGAAAACAGAGAAGAGAAAAAGGGAAAAATGTATTGAACTTTCTATTGATCAAGTCATACGTTTACAATACAATGCAGTGATATAAATAGAGAAAAATGATTCTCACTAAATAATTTGTGATTAACACCAATACAAAGATGACACGTGAATTAACTAACAAAACTACCAAACCAATTTAACTAATTTCAGTTACAATGACAGCTTCCGTCCCAGCTGTGTTCCATCAGCTTCAAATTCCAACAGCTACAGCTTCCAGCTCCACTTCCAGCTCAGCTCCATAACAACTCTGTTACTCCCCCTCAAGATGGAAGGTGAGGATTAATCACAGCCATCTTGGAGAGTAAAGGAAACATCAGAGAAGCTGGTAAAGCCTTTGTAAAAATGTCAGCTAACTGATGATTGGATCGAACCGGCATCAGCTTGACAAATCCATCAGCCACCTTTTCTCGAACAAAATGGCAATCAATCTCTATGTGCTTAGTGCGTTCGTGAAAGATAGGATTAGAAGCAATGTGAATTGCTGCTTGGTTGTCACAGAAAATCAACACCGGATCTTTGCTGTCAATCTGAAAATCATGAAGAATTTTAGTAAGCCAAAGAATCTCACTGGTGGTAGAAGCCAATGCGCGATATTCAACCTCTGCTGAAGACCTGGAAATTTTAGTTTGCTTCTTGGCCTTCCAAGAAATTAAGGAATATCCAAGAAAGACAGAAAATCTGGTGACTGATCTTCTTGTATCAAGGCATGCTCCCCAATGTGCATCCGCAAATGCTCTTAGCTGCAATGAAGATCGTGCAAAAAAAATAATTCCTTGCCCTGGACAAGTCTTGATATATTGCAAGAGGTGAAGTGTTGCATCCAAACGTGGTTGTCTGGGCTGGGATACAAATTGGCTCAACTTGTGAACCACAAATGTTATATCAGGTCTGGAAATGGTTAGGTAAAGAAGATGGCCAATCAATCTCCTGTACATGGATGCATCTGCAAGTAATTCCCCTTCAAATGAACTGAGTTTTATTTTAGGATCCATAGGCAGAGTTGCTGGTTTACATACGAGAAATCCAGTGTCTTCAAGGAGTTGTAGAGCATACTGCCGCTGAGACATAAAAATTCCCTTCTTGGATCTTGCAACTTCCAGCCATAGAAAATACTTCAACCTGCCTAGATCCTTCAACTTAAATTGACTATGTATGAAGCCTTTTAATGAGCCAATCTCATGCTGATTATATCGAGTAATTAGGATATCATCAACATAGACTAAGAGGACAACCACTACCAATACCTTTGGTAAACAAAGAATAATCTGCTTTCGATTGCTTGAAACCATGATTGATTAGAGCATTGGAGAACTTTGAAAACCATTGTCTTGATGCTTGCTTAAGCCCATAAATTGATTTGTGAAGTTTACAAACCAAATTCTCCCCCTGAACTTTAGAACCAGCATACTCTCTATATCCCAATGGTAAATCCATATATATCTCTTCAAACAAATCTCCATTGAGGAAATCATTGTTAACATCAAGTTGTGTGATATCCCAGTGTTTTGTTGCTGCTATTGCTAGAAGTACCTTGACTGTAACAAGCTTAGCAACAGGTGAAAATGTCTCATTAAAATATCCCTTGGCTACCAAGTGTGCTTTGTGTCTTTCTATACTTCCATCTGATCTGTACTTTATTTTATAAATCCACCTACAACCTATGGTATGTTTCCCAACTGGTAGTTTCATGATAGACCATGTATTATTCAGCTCCATAGCATCTAACTCAACTGCCATTGCATCCCTCCACTGATCATGCTTAACAGCTTGATGATATTATTTAGGCTCAAAGTTTGATGATATATTTAAAAGGTAATGGTGGTGAGAATTGGAAAAGGATTTGTAAGAGACATATTTAGATAATGGATAAGGTAAGGTATTGTATGGATGTTGATTATGAGTTAAAAGGTTACGGTGGAAATCCCTAAGGTATGAAGGAGGTCTACTATGTCTTGATGATTTTCTGATGTCATCAGATATGTTAGGGTGATTGGTGATGGGAATGGAATTTTGCTGCAAATCATTTGTGTCATCTGCAGCATCAATGTTTTCATTCTAGATTTCGACTTGTGAAGTGGGGAGAGGGATAGCATGCTGTGAATAAAGTGTATCAGAACAGGAAATGGGTAGTACAAGGTCAGGGAAAGGATCGACTATATCAGAATTATGAGATGTTGACTGAAATGGGAATATATGTTCATGAAAGATCACATCTCTAGAAATTAAGAATGTTTTGGATATGATATCATATAGTTTGTATCCCTTTACTCTGGAGGATATCCCATAAAGATACAAGCTCGAGCTCTAGGTGTAAATTTTGTTCGATTGGACAATAAGGTGGATGCAAAATAGAGGCTTCCAAAGACTTTAAGCTGATTGTAATCTACCTAAGTATTATATCGAAGGGAGAATGGGATTTTGTTTTGCAAAATGGATGCTGGGGTTCTGTTAATAAGAAAGGTTGTAGTTAATATGTATTCACTCCAAAATCAAATGGGAATTTGAGCCTGAAAATACAATGATCTAGCAACATTAAATAAATGTTGATGTTTTCTCTCTACCACTGAATTCTGTTCAGGTCTTTCCACACAAGTATACTGATGAATTACTCCTTTAGAACTGAAGAAATCTAACTTCAACTCTGGTACATTGTCAGACCTGAACTTCTTTATATTCTTTTGAAATTGAGTCTCAATCATCTTAAAAATCTGGGAACAATGCAGCCGGCCTCTGATTTGTGTTTCATGAGGTATACCCATGTAAGTCGCGTGCAATCATCTACCAAAGTTAAAAAGTATTTGTACCCATTGTAAGAAGGAACATGATAAGGTCCCCATGTATCACAATGTATCAAATCAAATGCTTGAGACAAAAGAGAGTCTTCTTTGTTTTTCCAGTGGGCAAATACTACAAGGGATTGAGTTACAATTTCCATATCTATCACTTTTCAAAGGCAATTGATCTTTAAACAAAGCTAATTTCTGAAATGATAAGTGGCCTAATCTGTGATGCCATGTATGAGCACTCACTTTATTTACAGCTGAAGAAATGGAAACACAAACATCATTAAAAGTACCATTACCCTTATTGACACTTCTATCATCTTGTGTTGAATCAAATGCATTCATTATGTACAAACCAGCAACTCTTTTACCCTTGCCAATCGTCTTCTGGTTGCACATATCCTGGATAATGCATAAGTTAGTGAAGAATCTGACATCAATATAAGTATCCCTGGTTAATAAGCTTACTGACATTAGATTAAACTTAAATTGTGGCACATATAGCACATCCTTAAGTACCAGATTTTCACCAAACTTCACAGTCCCAATGAATTTTGTTGCAATTCTCTTATGATTTGGTAATGTAACGCATGCATGCTTAACTGATTTCATCATAAAAGGCTGATTTACTGAAACATACATGGAGAGTTGCACCAGAATCCACCACCTAATAGTTAGGTGAGTTTAGCCATGAATTAAGTGCAGTAGAGAAACAAATACCTGAAACTTGATTAGATTGTTCATTAGTTTCTGTGGTCACTTTTGCAGAAGTCAGATGATTGCTCAACATATTCATGTTATTATACTAAGTAGGATTCAATGACTGCATGAATTCTCCAGCATTACTCTGTACTGGCTCTGAATTTGATTTAAAGGCTACTTGATTTGCAACAACATGCCTTGACTGATTCCTCATTTCTCCAGACTGATCTCCAGTTTTCTGCTTCATCTTATAACCAGGCGGATATCCATGTAATTTGTAACATTTGTCCACTGAGTGGCCTCCTATTCCACAATAAGTACTCATAGGTCTCTCCTTCCTTTGAAACTTGTTGTGTACTTGTCCTAAGTTGCCCTTCTTAGGATCAACTTTGGCATAGAATGCCATAGAGTCTCCAGTACCAGAATTACTGCCAGAATTACCAGCTTTAATACTTATACTTCTTTGATGTTCTTATTGTGAAACAAGGGAAAATACCTTGTTAATAGGGGGTATGGGATCCATAAGCAACAATTGTCCCCTTGACTTGAGCAAAAGTATCATTCAGCCCCATCAAGAATGACATGACATACTCCATCTGGTAATGTTCTGAAAGTTTCTTATTATCTCCACAAACACACTTTCCACGAGAGCATATTGGTCTATAGTTTCTTAGTTCCTCCCAGATCATTTTCAATTTTGTGAAATAAACGCCAACAGATAATTGACCTTGATTGAGATTCATTAGTTCCCGTTTCAGCTGGAATATGCGAGGTCCATTCCTTTGCTGAAATCTTTCCTTCAAATCCACCCATATGTCATGAGCTGATTCGGAGTAAATAACACTTGTAGAAATCTCTTTAGACTCTGAGTTAAGTATCCAAGATATGACTATGTTATTACTTCGAATCCAATTATTAAGCTGCTCCGCATTTTCTTCAGGTCTTGGTATTGAACCATCAACAAAACCAAGTTTATTCTTCACAGATAGAGCTATCACCATTACTCGATTCCATGAGGTATAGTTTTCACCAGTAAGAGGTTGTGACACAAGCAAAAGCCCCGGGTTGTCTGAGTGGTGAATGTAGTAAGGGCTAGATCCATCATCAATGGTAGAAATGTTCACTGATGATGGAAAATTACTCTGACATGGTGCATTCATTGCATCCATATCAAGCAAGGAAATAATTGATTAAAGAGAAATGAAGAATTGAGGATATAATTGAAAGACGCAGACAATTGAAGCATCAAAGCTCTGATACCATATTGAAATAAATGAGAGAAAACAGAGAAGAGAAAAAGGGGGAATGTATTGAACTTTCTATTGATCAAGTCATACGTTTACAATACAATGCTGTGTTATAAATAGAGAAAAATGATTCTAACTAACTAACTAATTTGTGATTAACACCAATACAAAGATGACACGTGAATTAACTAACAAAACTACCGAACCAATTTAACTAATTTCAGTTACAATGACAGCGTCCGTCCCAGCTGTGTTCCATCAGCTTCAACTTCCAACAGCTCCAGCTTCCAGCTCAGCTCCATAACAACTCTGTTACTCCCCCTCAAGATGGAAGGTGAGGATTAATCACAGCCATCTTGGAGAGTAAAGGAAACATCAGAGAAGCTGGTAAAGCCTTTGTAAAAATGTCAGCTAACTGATGATTGGATCGAACCGGCATCAGCTTGACAAATCCATCAGCCACCTTTTCTCGAACAAAATAGCAATCAATCTCTATGTGCTTAGTGCGTTCGTGAAAGATAGGATTAGAAGCAATGTGAATTGCTGCTTGGTTGTCACAGAAAAATAGCTGAAGAAACGAAGATTTATAAAGTGGATGAAGAGAAACAGCTGAAGAAATGAAGATTTAGGTTTTTAAAAAATTGAAATCCCAACATTTCAATAGACCGCCTGCAACTCGCGGTCGACCGTCATACTGGTTATGCTGGTTCTGTCTTTTCGATCGACTGACAGTAATTCAGCTCTTTTAATTTATCAATACATATGGAAATGATGAATTTGAATGTGTTAATTTATCAATTAATGAAGCACATAGAATAAATTATAAAAGCAATTAGTATGAACACAATTTAGCCATGTATGTCAATTTTCATTGATAATGTCCAAACCTCTTCAAATATATCAAAATTTAATGATGTGCAAAAGGTTTAGTGAGAATGTTGGCCAATTGATTTTGATTCGTTAACAAATCCTAGTGCGATATCTTCCTTTTGTACATGATCTTGTTACAAATGATGTCTAATCTCAATATATTTAGTTCTAGAATGTAAGATAGCATTTTTTTTTATAAGTCCACTGATCAAGTTGGGACCCTCCCATTAAACAAATCATATCTGACAATAAAAGATTATACAAGTCTATTATAATTTTATTTGGTCACTAAAATCATAAACGGGAGCCTCTACAGGAGATTCGTAGGTGATCTCGATTTGAGTGTATAACATATTGGGAATTTACTTAATCATGCACAGCGGAAAGTAAACAATTTTCAATTCCCACCAAGGATCTACATTATGTTTAGATAGAAACTGTGATAGGAATTATACATTTGATGAATTCTGCAAACTCCTTTGCTGATTCTCGAACTCCAATGATCACGATCTGCAATCCAAGCTGTCCAATTGTCCAACCTCTAATGGTGATCCACACAG
>CAIGRN010094555.1:0-38928 GCA_903798345.1 Fraxinus anomala | reverse complement strand
AACAATATCATATCAATGTGGAGTTTGATAGGTCCTAACAATCACCATAAAGAATGATAAAAACTTTATATTCAGAACCACTGCCTACAGATACAGGCTCCACTAGGAGGGGTTATTAGGTGGAGATTCAAACTGATAAGGCACGTAATTTCCACATGAAAAGATCAGTAATGTCCTAGTCAAGCTAACAATAAACAATGTCTCTGTATCAATAGCAGCTTCTCCAAACCTTCAATTCGCTTACCCAAATACCAGCATTAGCTAAATTCCAACTGATAATGTCATATAAATCCATAGAACACCAAAAATTACCTACACTTATCGTTGTGAAACATACTGTCCAATTTGTAGCTATATCCTCAAAATTCTGATCTACTTTTCAGAGGTTTTGCAGAATGACAAGGTCCACTCCATTTATACTATTCATTCATTCAAAAAAGTTCACTCACTCTCACATATTGCAACATTAGTGCTAATAGCTGCATAAAACTCACTCTCATTTAGCAATTTCTCTGAAGATCCTTCTTAACCCGATTCTGCAGGTTATATTTGCCAAGTCAGTGGCTCTATCTCCAGAATGGACCTTTCCTTGCCCCAGTTGACATCCTCAACCACAAGTTCTCCATCTAGGTTCTGAAACCTATTACTCCTGCTAGACCCTCTGGTGCAACTGGATGTCGGAAAATATGACTAGTACTCAAAAACGTTAGTAGGTTGATTCAACATAATACCGATGATTTAGGTATCAAATATTTGTTGATTTGTTACGAATATCAAAAAATTGGAAGAATTGATAAATTCTCAAAATTTTATTCATAAACAACCAAGTAAAAACTATAAGAAAAACCCTAAACTTGCTAATGCCATAATTTCCCAAGTAAATTAAAGTGCAAGAATTAATAATAAAGATAAAACTAAGAAAACAATCATAGACATAGTGAGTCTGCTTTCATTATTCTCCTTCTGTTGGAGAAGATTCACCCACGAATCTTGCGTCGTATATTCATCCATGTCTTGCCAATACAAACTTTTAATTGTAATGAGAAGATACAAACTCACATTACAATAAAGTTTATTGTTTTCTCTTCTTGCGAAATGATTTCTACTTCATTTATATCATCACTTCTTGTATCATGGCCATTTTTTATGATATCCACAATATAATATTGTGTATCTTTTCTCTGATATGTATGCCATAGTATTTACTACTAGTGTGTAAAATGTTGACCCATATAACTTAAAGAATTAGAATTGTCGCTTCATAGCCTGCAAAAACTTCTCCAAAGCTATGACAACGAAAGCGATTGTTGTAAAAGTTGAATGCTTATTCATCCTAGTTGCACCAACAAACCCAAAGCTAGGAAGTAAAGTATTTTCTTGAGAAGTAAACAAAGCTTTACCAGTGATGGATATCGCTGTTTCAAGTGGAGTAAGTTATCCCCAATGGTGTTCAAGCACCGAATGTCGAATGAAACTTTGCATTTATCCAACTTTGTACCTTTTGTGCAAATTGATTGAAAGATATTTTTGCATTGCCAGCTCTTGTCATCACTTTTGCGGTGTCAAGCTGAGCAATCAAAGTTGCCTTGTATCTGTGAGCACTATTTGCGGATCTTGATATCTTCTTTGATATCAATGTCAAAAATAGGCAGATTATCATAATCTACACCTCAATCAACATCAATTGAAGAAGAAAAAGTTATCCTTGCGATCAGAGTCCTCCATCTTTGAATCCGCAACCACTACTCCCTCACGCTACCATTATAGAGAATCAATCCTTTTGTCAACACCTCCATTTGTCGATGCAGTTATTTCATCTGTACTAACTGTGTCATCCGGAAGACTTGTGAACGTAGTTATTCTAACATATCATCGCATCGCATGATTTCCATTAGCATGGTGTCATGAACTTCATGCCGTACATGAGCCTATACAGTAAACAATGTGATGGAATTATGCACAATAGAATAATCACTCCAAGACACTCTTTGATTCGCTAGAATAGTAAGGCTCTGGATGCCAAATATTCATAGATTCAGAAGGAATACCGAATAATTGAAAGAATTGATAAACTATCAAACTATTATTCATAAACAAACTAGTAAAAAATGAAAACATATAAAGTATATAAGTTGTAAAAACCAAAGTAGCAAAATGCAATACCTACAAAGGACAAGTGAGTAACTTACAGTGTTAAAGATATCAATAAAGATAAAACTAAGAAAGCAAATAAATATTGAAAGTCAAGCTTCATCACCTTCAAATCAAAATTAATTAAATACATGGACATGACTCCATAATGAAACCCAAAATGTGCACTTATTTCAAACTTCCCATTTGCACCCAAACGAAAGACTACCAAGCCCAACGTAATTTACTCATGTCCTAAAGATGTCTACTTCTCCAAGAAAATATTACAGCCAACTCTGATGTTTTATAATTAAATTTATAAATCAATGTTATTTCTTATTTCTTAGGCTTGTTTCTAGGTTGTAAAGACAAGGTATACGGTAGCTGAAAACTTTATATTCATTAGGCCTAAAGTCTTCTTTCAAGTTTAAAGAAGGAACAAATAAAGGACGAAGCTTCCTACTTTCAAGAGGAACACAAAATAAACTGGTAAAAATGGATACATGTTAATAAAATCTATATAGGATTTCAACGATGTTCACTGACATAATAAATTTGGTGCAGTGATCAATTTTGAGAAAGTGTTTACATCTAAATTATGATTGAGACTGCTACAAGCAGTATAATATTCATGGTAATATGGTTGTAGTTTCTATTTTATCTACTTGAAAGCAGGCCTAAAATGTATTGATGCATTCATCCAAGTTAGCCAGCTGTTCCTAATTTGCTTATTTCTTGCTAGTTTTGGCAGAGGGAAGTAGCAAGCTTGAGGAGACAACTAGAGTACTTACAAGAAAGCCACAGGTTAGTTCATTATCCATTAAATATATAGCAAATCCAACTAACACCACATAGATCTTTCATGTCCAAGCAATGAAAGAAGAAGGTTATGATCCCATTAAAACTTAGGTTAGAGGCATGACACAGAACACAGCCAAAGTAAATATTGTACAAGTGATATCAGAGTAAATTGCAAATAAAACACTAGCTCTTTAGTTACTTCAATAAACTGCAAATTATCGCATAGATTTTTAACGTACCTATCCCCCCTACATAGAAAATGGCGCCGTGAATATCTAAAGAGAAAATGAACGGTTGGTCAAAGGAAATAAATACAATTAGGTCGAGTCAATTAAAGAGAGTCCCTAGCAGGGTAATAAAAACTGTGCAGGGGCTCTCACATGTTGGATAGATCTACCAAGACATGAGTTCTTGACCGTGTGCTAAACACAATATCACAATTTTTTCTCAGATACAAAAAAAGAATAATGTAGCTTGCGATCTTGTTATGGATGTGCAATTATGTCAAATGTTAGTACATTCCACTGTGAAATTTTGAATGAAAAATATGATGCAAACAACTGCAATAGATTCATTTTTTGAAAGAAAAAAATGAGCCTTATTTTTTCATAATAAATTTTGTTGAAAGTGATATTTTGGAGAATGTGTTGTTAAAAAGTAGGATTATATTTTGAATTTACATGCAAATATTTTTTGTTGGGATAATGTGTGCTTGAAAATAAATTTGGGAAAATTTGAGTTTTAGAAAATAGAACTCAAACAAGGGCATGCAATGAGCTTGTATGTGTCTTTTTCAAAATTAGAAAGTTGCATTCAGCTAAATTAGTCAGCCTATAGAAAAAAGGAATTTTCCAATAGTATTAGAAAAAAAATATTTCAGAATATCTTCGCCGTTCTTGATTAAGAACGTGAAAAATGCAGTAAAAATGATGGGAAATACATACGCAGGCTCACACATAATGCAATCCAAGAGATACTGTATGCCTCTTTTTTATGATAAATGTAGGCAGCTTTTGGGAGGAGAACTTTCTGGATTGAGCATCATAGACCTACAAAACCTGGAAAATCAACTGGAAATGAGTTTGAAAGGCATCCGCATGAAAAAGGTTAGTATCCTTTAGTTTTTCTGTCCAAGAGAGTAACTAATTATTTTTGTCTACTGCTGCCATTATCAAGTAAATTTGAGTTCTGAGAATTTCTTATTTCTCACAGGAACAGATCATGAGTGATGAAATGAAAGAGTTAAACCGAAAGGTCCACTTCCAAAATCATTTAGATTTTCACTTTTTTATTAGATGCAATCATAAATTTAATGACTGTTTATTGATTTCTTTACAGGGGAGCCTCATTCATCAAGAGAACATAGAACTGCATAAGAAGGTAGACCTTGTTCATCAAGAAAATGCAGAATTGCGGAGAAAGGTACACCAACCATTACCGTGAAAAATACTGTAGTTCAGGCCTGGTAGCCGAACACTTTTTTCCAGCTGAGCTTAACACAAGTTTTGATCCAGGTTCATGGCTCACAGAATATTGATGAAGCAAACAGGGTTTCCCACATAATTAACAGTGGAATCAACAATGAATATGATTTGCGCGGCCCCATCGACCTACAGCTAAGCCAACCTCAAACTCAGAAGAGTACACCAACAATAATGATGAAGTTGGGGTAAACTCTCTCTCTCTAAAAGATCCTTGTTTGATATTTATAATAATAATAAATAATAATCATAACACTGAGTATTCCAACAGGCTTCAGCTGCACTAGAAAGGTAGCAGAAATATGCATAAAGCAATGAAGCCATCAGATTCATGTTTGATGCCATATAAGGAACCTATTAAGAGTTGATGGAAACGTTCAGTGACAATAAGTTGTAAACAAATGCTGAAGAATAAAAACATGGGATGTGTGAGGTTAGTTCAAGACAAACTTTTGTGACAATTAATGTTTGTGATTCTGGTACTCTTAACTAGAGTAGCTTGACTAATAAAGAACCATCAGTTGTCCAGACAGGCTGAAAATTACATTAGACTCAGTCGGTAATTATTTTCTTCTCATGGCTATTATTTGATTATCCTAACTCCACAATTGGTTACTTCACTTTATGGCAGTCTATGAACTTAAAGAAACAAGTTACAGCACCTCAAGACAACATTTTCGTTGAGGAAACAATAAATAGCTTAGTTAAATAGATGGCAATTGGCATACAGATTGTAACCGGAAACATGCTGCATAACTCTGGAAAAAAAATAAGCTAGCTCTTCAGCATGTCATCATGATGAAATACTCGGTGGCAATCATTTGAATTCCCCTAACTCAAACAATTGGTTAATTAATTTACAGTGGTCTATGCATTTAAAGAAACCACAGTTACAGCACCATAAGACAACATTTTCATTAAGGAAAGTGTTATAAACAGCCTTGTGTAATCGATGGAAAATAGTATAAAGATTGTAATCGACAAAAGTTCTATACCAGATGAGTTTTCAGTTTGACAATAACGTGTTGCATCACCATGAAAAATAAGCTAGCACTTCAGCACGCATTCATGATGAAATACTTGCCTCGGAATTGTAAACGGGCAAGAATAAATTAAGCCCTTGTCTGGGAGCCATTGTTAGAAGTGGAATTCATTTTCCTATAAAATCATGTGGCTCACCATTTCTGCAAGGGAGTTAATTTTCGTATTTTGTTGCCATTGTGAGTTCCATTTATACCCTCATTTTTGGCAAGTACTGTGAGCATTTTTTATTTTTTTTGAGAGAAGGGGGCAGAATAGTTAAAGTGAAATGAAAAAAATAAATTGTACATAAAAATGTCATTTTTTTGTCAGATGAAATTAATAAAGAAGTGGTTTTTTGAAAGAGCAATGGTCTGATTTCTTCTACTTAGGACAAAAAAGTGGAAAATAAACAAGCGCTAAGTGATCTTTTCAACTCGTATATTGGGAAAATTACAAATACTAGTAATATAATGTTAAACTTTTCAGTTTACTTTATCTTCAACAAGAAAATTTTCATTTTACCACCCCATTGTTTTTTGGGTTGTGCTATGGGTACATAATTGTATAAGTTTGAAACTCTAGAAATACAACCACCACCTCACGCACTACCATTGTTGTCGTTGTCACGACTACGCTCCAGAAGGCCATCTATTTGCTGAACACCAATACTTCTTGCTAACTTTTCTTTAAAATCAATTTTTTTCGTAGTGGTTCTCTTGAAGATTTGTAATATAGCCCATGTTTGGTTCGGCTAAAAAATTATATTTAAAATTAAGTAAAGTAAAAAATTAGTCCTTGTTTGGTAGTTATAAAATTCTTGTTTGAGCCCCATTTTGGTAAGAAAATGAATTTTAAAATAGTGATTTTTTAGAGAATATGTAGTTAAAAAAGAAGAAAAAAATTTAGATTTACGTGTAAAATTATTTTATGGAAGAATGCGATTGAAAATGAGTTTATGGAAAAATGGGGGCCAAATATAATTAATTTTAATTATATATTTTATGGGATTCATAACTTTTTAATCATACATTTCATCAATTTTATCAAAATATTTTAAAATTCTGATTCATATCTAAACCAAATAGGTTCATAATCAGGCCTGATTTTCATTTTTTGAGATATTACAATTTGTGGTAGTGTGTGGATTTAACAACTGTCATCGATGGTGGGGGCAATGTTGGTGGTTATGGTGGCTTAATGGTGTAGATAAATTGTTGTTGGTGGTGATTTATGATATTAGATGTGGTGGTTGATGGTGGAGTCGACGATGGTGGTTACAAGGAATATCAATTTCAAGTGTGGTGGTGGTTGATGGAATTGTTTTGGGCTAGCGATTTTTTAGACGGGTGGTTCTAATAATTCAATCCTAATATGTCATTGAAACCGTCTAGGGATGCCATAGTTAAATTATTCAACTTTTTTTATTACCATTATTTTTGTATCTTTGAGTGAACTAAGTCCTAAGACATCAACCTAGTGGTGAAAACAAGCAAAATCGAGCCGGCTTGCAAACCGAAGCTCGAGGCTCGGTATCAGTTTGTCAAAAAAAAGGCTTGGGCTTTTGGGCTCGAGTGGAGCCCAAGCTAGGCTCGTTCCCAAAAAATGGGGCTTGGTCCGGCTTTGGCTTAAGCCTTTGTCAAGCCGAGTTGACTCACGGATTTTTCGATTTTTTTTTACTTCAGTGTATGAAAAATTAATCGTTAATTTACTAACTACAAAATTAATTTAAAAACTATAAAAGTAATTATGCAAGTTGTTGAATTTTACAAATTAGGTGATCATTATTTACAAACTAAAAAAATTAATTATGTTAGTGGTTTAAAAAGGTGGGAAACACGAGCATATATATTGGTTGACCCGTAGTTGGCTCGGGCCAAATCTCATTTTTTTAAGGCTTGGCACGAGTTTTGGCTCGTACAAATGAGCTCCAAGCCAGTTCAGCTCGAACTTTTTTCGAATCGAGCCACAAGTTGCCCAAGCCGACATGCATGTTTACCACCACTACATCAACCTAAAATCCAAGACATGACATATGAGAATAAGCTCATGTTTGACAATCATTATTTTCAAACTTTTTTTTCTATATACTCATTATCAAGTATATATTCACGTAATAGAATATTATGTACGTAAATTTAAAACTTTCCGTACTTTTTAACTACATATTCTCTTTAAAAAATCACTATTCAAAACTCTGTTTTTCCCAATTTTTCTCAAGAAAAAGTGAAGCCTTAGCACATGTTTGGTATGTGTTTATAAATAAGTAAAAATGAACCATGAATAAGTGAATAATGTTTTAGGTCTTAGGAAATTTATAAATAAAAAGTAGTTTTAACTTAAAAAAACATATTTGTAAATATACTTTTGACTGTCCAAAGACAGAACATATGTTTAACAAAAAAAGGAGGCTAAGCCTTTGTTCAGTAAGAATTAAAATAAGATTTTTAATAAATTTTAAAAAAAGTTGATTAAGTGAGTTATTGAAAAGTAGTGAATCTTATTAAACATGTGATTAAAATTAATTATAAACTTGATTTACAATAAAATTTAAATTTAAATTCTTACAGGTCCTTATTTAGTGGAGATTACAATCAAATTTTTAGTAGATTTGATACAAGTTGATAAAATATGTAGTTGAAAAGTTATAGAATTCATTAAATATGTCATTGAAATTAATTATTGACTTTAATTTAAATTTAAATTTTAATAATAAATTAGTTTGGAAAACAGGTGGATAAAATATTTAAAATGTAAAAAGAAAATTACTTTCTTACAGAAAATAGAAGAAAGATTCTCGGTGGGGCGACACGAGACACATCTAGAACCTTCTCATCTCATTTGACCACCAAGTACTAGCAGGCTAGCGACTTAATAAATGAACACCGCAACTCATCCTCTTCGATTTTCATATATCATCTCTCTCACTAGAAAACTCTATTTCTCTTTCTACTGTTTCAATTTCTTTCCCATAAACCCTGAACCCAAGCTGATCAAATTGAAAGTCAAAATCACCAGTTCTTAATGGCGACAGCCGTTCTCCTCAGATCTCTTCGCCGCCGCGAAATTTCCTACGCTAACATTTATAAAACTGTATGTCTCTCTTACGCACACTCCTCTGATTGGTTCTTGTACTCGATTGTTTGTCGTGCCTTTTTTTGAGTTTTATGTTTCGTAGATACTGCTATGATAAGCGGATTGATGTCATAGCACCTGATGCTGCTATGTTGTGTATTATATAGTTTCGATTGTTCTATTTTATGTTTTTTTACCTTTAGAAAAATATGTAAATGAAGGAAAACAAATAATAATTGAAAGGATTGATGTCGTTTGAGTTTGCTGTTTTGCTTTTTGTCGATCCTTGCTGTGTCCAAGGTTGAGTTTTTTAAGTGCAAGTTTAAGCCATGCTCTTACTTGAGCTCCTATTGTTTTATTTCCAGCTGAATTTTATTTTTGGGCTGTATTAGCTTTTCAGTATTTGATATTGGTGAAATTCATATTTCTTTGTTTCACTGAGCATATATCCTATATGATTTTTATTTTCTTCTCTCTCCCCGCTTCCACTTTAGAGTTATGTGGTACATTTACAAAGTTAATTTGTCCACCTAGATTAAAAATAAAATAAAATAACCCCCAAATTGAAAACACTAAAAGGCCCAAATCATCCTCGCATTTTCATTTTCATTACCATTTCAATTTCAGTTCAACCACATGCAATGACAATCATCAAGATCACGATCTACAATGCAAAGATCATAAACGCAGCCTCCTCTTCCACTTACACATCCGCCGCCTAGTTTCTTGGCTTTCGTCTTCAATGGTTTTTTGAATTCAAGGAAAATATCTGAGGGCTTGGGTGGTAAGTTGTGGAGCTAGCTGCACGGCTGCACCCTTATATTGAATCCTCCTAAGAAAGTAGCCAATTGAAAAGCCAAGCCAACAGCAGCAGCAAAACCGCTATCAGAATCCAAAAGCAAACACAAGCATCGCCACCTCTGCATGGCTTCCTCCTCCACTTCTGCCGAAGCTTAAATATACCAATGGAGGCCTTGTGTTGATTTAAAACAGATCATCCCTCGAATGCACTTCATATGCATATCAAAATTTAGCATTCATCTCTTAAAAAAATTATATTAGATTGTGCTATCATCATATAATAATTTTCCTTTCTATAAAACCTACCCTGTAAAACAACTCCATATATTGACAAAAACAAGCCATAAAATTGAAAATGGGAGGATGATTTGGGTATGGGTTAGGGTTTATCTTCACACAATTGAGGGTTTTGATTAGGGGGATTTTGTGTTTGTAATTTGGGGTTATTTTATTTTTAATCTAAGTGGACAAATTAGCGGTGTAAATGTGCCACGTCAGCTTTCCGTTGGAGTTTTCCGCCAATTTTTGGGAAAGAATTTAAACGGAGTAATGAATGGATACTCGTTTGAATAAATGAGTTGAGCAGTGGGTAACCTTTATTAGGTCAGTGAGCAAGTGGTAACCTAGTGTAAAGTTCAGTAGGCAATGATTTAATTATCTCCCCACTTTACTAGTTTTTCCTCCTGTTGTGATCTAATTATCTTTCCTTTCTATCCTTCTTTAAGGGTTGGTTAGATTAGGAATTTCAGTTTGTTGCTATATATTTCTGTGCATTTGACATCGATGATCCATCCTTAGTTTATTTACTGTAAATCTGTAGGAGCTCATTTAGTCATACATACGGACTCTTGCCTTTTGCACAATTTAGCTAGAGTTTATGTTTATATTGCTGTTTTTATGCTTATATATGGGCTGTTTTTTGTTTAGTTGAATGGAATAACGAAGCCAGCATGGGCTTTGGATAACAAGTGGGCAGGTTTTGTAAGGCCATTCAGGTATATTTCCTGTTTACTTTCTTTGCTGTTTGCGGACCTTTGTCTCAGAAATTCAACACTGGTTCCCACCTCAATGCAGCACACAACCAGCTGGGAATGATGTTATCGGAATTGACCTGGGCACCACAAACTCCTGTGTTGCTGTCATGGAGGGCAAGGTAAAGTACTCTCTGTCCATCATTGAATCACCTTCACCTCAAATGCGATAATGTTAACGTGTTCATGACAAAAATGCTTTTCTTTGCAGACTCCTAAAGTTATTGAAAACTCGGAGGGTGCTCGCACCACTCCATCAGTTGTTGCTTTTAACCAAAAAGGAGAGCTTCTGGTTGGTACACCAGCTAAACGGCAGGCTGTCACCAATCCCACCAACACAATCTTTGGTACCAAACGTCTAATCGGTAGGCGTTTTGATGATCCTCAGACCCAAAAGGAAATGAAGATGGTTCCATATAAAATTGTCAGGGCCCCTAATGGAGATGCATGGGTTGAAGCCAGTGGACAGCAGTACTCACCAAGCCAAATTGGTGCTTTTATTCTGACTAAGATGAAGGAAACTGCAGAGGCTTATCTTGGGAGGTCTGTCCACAAGGCTGTGATAACGGTACCAGCTTATTTTAATGATGCTCAAAGGCAAGCCACCAAGGATGCTGGGAGAATTTCAGGACTTGATGTGCAAAGAATTATAAACGAGCCTACTGCAGCCGCACTTTCCTATGGTATGAATAACAAAGAGGGTCTTATTGCTGTATTTGATCTTGGAGGTGGAACTTTTGATATTTCCATCCTGGAGATTTCAAATGGCGTCTTTGAGGTATTTTCTTAGCAGTTCTCAGCTTGTAATGTTGTGTTAATCTTCATGTCATGTGGCTGAGCAATCATTGTCTGAGCAGGTGAAAGCCACTAACGGCGATACATTTTTGGGAGGGGAGGACTTTGATAATACTCTGTTAGAATTTTTGGTCAGTGAGTTCAAGAGAACTGAGGGTATAGATTTGTCCAAGGACAGGCTTGCCCTGCAGAGACTTCGAGAGGCGGCTGAGAAAGCAAAGATAGAACTTTCATCGACATCACAGACTGAAATCAACTTACCTTTTATCACTGCTGATGCATCTGGTGCAAAGCATTTGAATATAACACTGACCCGATCAAAGTTTGAAGCTTTGGTGAACCATTTGATTGAAAGGACTAAGCCCCCTTGCAAGAGCTGTTTAAAGGATGCTGGAATTTCTACTAAGGAGGTTGATGAGGTCCTCCTCGTTGGTGGGATGACTCGTGTACCCAAAATTCAGGAAGTTGTCTCAGAAATTTTCGGCAAGACCCCGAGCAAAGGGGTTAACCCTGACGAAGCAGTTGCCATGGGAGCTGCAATTCAGGGTGGTATCCTCCGTGGTGATGTGAAAGAGTTGCTTCTCCTAGATGTTACTCCCCTGTCACTTGGTATTGAGACACTGGGAGGTATCTTCACCAGATTGATTAATAGAAATACAACTATTCCTTCAAAGAAGAGTCAGGTGAGGACCTAGAGAGTGAGATGAAAGATTTCATTATTTACCTTGTATTGATTTGCCTTGAGTTTTTCCCTTTTGTATATATATAAATCAAACCAGCTTATTTGTAGGATTGCTTACGAGCATTTTGTTCAACATTTTTTTTATTGCTTCTCTAATGTATTCTTGTCTTTCTATGCAGGTGTTCTCAACAGCTGCTGATAACCAAACTCAGGTGGGTATTAAAGTATTGCAAGGAGAGAGGGAGATGGCTTCTGACAACAAGCTCCTTGGTGAATTTGAACTTGTGGGTATTCCTCCAGCTCCTAGAGGCATGCCCCAGATAGAAGTTACATTTGACATTGACGCAAATGGAATTGTAACTGTTTCTGCAAAGGACAAGACCACTGGTAAAGAGCAGCAGATCACCATCAGGTCATCTGGTGGCCTATCAGAAGATGATATTGAGAAGATGGTCAAGGAGGCCGAGGCACATGCTCAGAAAGATCAAGAAAGAAAGGCTTTAATTGATCTTAAAAATAATGCTGACACCACCATATACAGTATCGAAAAGAGCTTAAATGAATATAGGGACAAGGTTCCGAGTGAAGTCGTGTCAGAAATTGAGTCGGCTATCACAGATTTGAGAACTGCTATGGATGGTGAGAACATTGATGAGATTAAGGCTAAGCTTGATGCAGCAAACAAAGCAGTATCAAAAATTGGACAGCACATGTCCGGCGGATCAGGTGGTAGTTCATCTGGAGGTGCAAAGGGTGGCGACCAGACTCCGGAGGCAGAGTACGAGGAGGCAAAGAAGTAGATTTTTTAGGCAACAAGAGGAGGAGATAGTTCTACATTTCTGTTATTTGAGTGCATGGTTCGGCTGTTGTGTTCATAATCCTGTAAAAGCTGTATTATTTAGTTCTTTGAGAACCTACTTCTGCTAGCCAAAGTTCTAGTGATAGATTTCTCAGTTACATTTTGGTGGCAAAAAGTTTTATTGTGGAATAAATTGTACTTTTTGCTATTGTAAATATTTTAGTCGTGATTTAAGTTCATTTGATACTTGCTTTTTTCGGTTAATTGTTTCGTCACTAATCACTTTAAAAATTTTAAGGTCGCTGAAGTTTGAAAATGTCTATTTGTCACCCGTGAATTTTGTCTACAGTGTAGGTGTAGACCGTTATCTTTAAACGAACAAAATAGGAATGGATGGAAGCATTTTCCAAAGCTGAATGGCACTGAGAACATTTTAAAGTTCGATTAAAAGCGAAGAACACAACTTAAAGTTCAGTCGATGATAAAACAATTAACCTATTTTTGTTATGGGGTGGTATAAATCGTTGCAGGAATTCTTGTGATCCTGATTTTGTTCTTATTCTTAAGTGCGACTTTGCTACATCTAATTGCATGAACTTCTATTTAGCCCCGGCTTTATTTAAATTAAGATTAGATTTTTAGTAAATTTTAATAAAAATTAATAAAATATGTGATTGAAAAATTATAAAATATATAATTAAAATTGTTGATTTTGACGTAAATTCTAATCAAATTTTTAAACGGTACTGAACAGGGGCTTAAAATGATTTCACATTATATTTTATAGGATTAATAGAAAAAAAAATCTCCCTATAAATATTTTCATGTGTGATATACCATTTATATCACTACAATATAAAAGAGGCAAATAATTGGACGCCACGTGTAGCAATTTCTCATTGTCGTAATTCAGTTTTTTTTTTTCCCGCCAATTTCCCCCACACGCTTTGAATCTAACAAGCAACTCCGTCCTCTTTCTCTATTTTCCCACTCAACCAACCATACATCTTTACTCCTCCATTCCCTTACAGTAGTGACCATATCGTGTAAAATTTCTCCTTTCTTCTTCTTCTATTTTTGAATTTTTTTTCTCCCTACGTTCTTCTCTGCTCTAATTTTGTCAAAAAAATTCCGTTTGACCGACCTTTTTTTTTNTTTTTTGCAGGGTTCGAAGTTTTCATTGTCTAACATATAAGATTGAGATTGAGATTGCTCAAAATAATAATTGAAATAAGATATTTTCGTAACTAATGTCAATTTTTTGCTATGAATTTGGGTATGAATATGCCATTAATCGGTACAATTTGGGTATGGTATTTTCTGTTAGTGAGCACAATGATGATTATATAGAATTAGAATTTATTACTTAAGAAAATTTTTTGTGCTGGAACAAAAATGTTGGCTGTGCACGCACGGAGATATCTTCATGTGGTACAGTCCACACTGAGACAGGTCTCCGTGTGTAAAAGGAGAGATGCCTCCGTGTGGCCACACGGGGGGCGCACGGAGACCTCTATGCCACACAGTATCCGAAAATTTTATTATTATTATTATTATTATTTTTCTCCTTTCTAGAGCAAACATTTTATCATTTTGAATGATTAATACTTTTGTTATAACATTTACCAAATATCAAACACCATTTAGCTCTTTGCAAATTTAAAACTCGAGTGACATTCTCTAACTTTTGCACATATACAAAAGGCTAAGCACGTAGTTGTCTCCGTGCTGCACGGACACTTTTTTTTTCTTCTTTTAACAGTAAAATAAATTTTCTATATTCCAATATGTAAAAAATGATAAAGTATCTTATCACATTTTCTAACCCCACTAAAAAACACAATTTCATTTTATACACGAAAATCAGAATTCCTTTCGCCCCCGAGCCCTCATGACCTGACCGGTCTGGTCGATTACCGTCGAAGGCGTTTCCTCCGAACCCCCGCGAGGGGCGCTGCTTTAATGTCATGGTATTAATAATAGTTAATGTCATCATTTTTATTAATATATTCACGGGTGAGCTCATATTTATCTGTTTTGATGTTTTACTCAATCTGCAAAAGTTCCTCAAACATCTCATGATTGAAATATTAGAACTATGTCAAAATGTTATTTTCCTTTTTGAATTAGTGAACAATTCTGTCAAATTAGATTAATGTTGCATGTAATGTATTGAGAGTTATCAAATATAATTTTTCTTATTCTCAAAGTTGAATCAAGATACTATATATATATTTTTAAACATAAACTCATATTGTGAATGGATTGCATCTGATAAGAATCCTCAAATTGGTTTCTATTTGTATGTCGAGTTGGTAAATATAATTTGTATGTCGATGCTTATTCTTTATTTTGTTACACACTTGTTTTTAACATTATTCAATTAACGTACAACGCACATTTACCCCACTAGTCGATTGAAAATCACAAAATAATCCCTCATTTGAAACTTTTTTGTGAAACACCTCCTATCGTGAAGATCTGTCAGAGTGCCGTTAAATTACAATAAAAGGGGAAGGTAAAAAGGGTAAATGCATCATTTCTTATTTCCCTATTTAATAAAATCCATCCAAAACCAACTTCAATTTTCACCCAATATTAATTTTCAATTCTTCACAATCTTCAATTTTCACCCACTATTAATTTCTTGAATTGAAGATTGCGAAGAGTTGAAAATTATGGGTGTGAAAATTGAGGTTGGTTTTGGATGGGTTTTACTAAAAGAGGAAAATAAGAAATGACGCATTTTTCCTTTCTAATTTAGTCATTTTCCCCTTTTTTGGGATTTAGTGGTAAATATAGATTTTGACGACACGAGGTTTTTCGCATAAAAAGTTTCAAACATGGGATTTTTTTTACAATTTCTAATAAATAGTGAGTATATCACACATGTAAATATTTTTAGGAAGATTTTCTGCTATTAATCATATTTTACACTATAATTCAACGAGTTATTAAAATGTAAACTATTTGAGATCAAAATTTAACCATTACTTATTTGTCGAAGTACGCTATATGCCTTTTGTCGAAAACACAAAAACAAGTTGAGCTACAACGAGTCTTGAATTTTGTGAACATTATGTTTAACAATCAATAAAATAATTTTTTTGGGGGAAAAAGATTAGAAATGGTGATTTTTTTAAGGATGTACGACTGAAAAATAAAAAATTCTGAATTTACGTGTACAATATTTTATTATGAAAATGTTTGGTTAAAAAGTAAATTTGAAAAAAAATATCATTTTAATGATTATCAAACAGTGTCATCTTATTGAGAATTACTAGAAATAGGGATCGTGGTCTATGAATATGGGTTAAATCCATTATAGCATACTTGTACGTTGGCTTGAGACCTGATTTTAAATTGATTCTGACCTTAGCTCACCAACACAAGCAACATTCTCCCACCGAGTTAATTTTTTATTGATGACTATCGAACTTAACATTTAGGGTCACCCTGACCACTTCAATTAAAAAGTAGATGCATAATTAAATAGGCGCGATTCTGAATAATTTAAAGTATTTAAATTAACCCTTTTTCCAACATAATTCCAACGTCATCACTTTCAGAAATTCTCTAAATAACTACTGTAGAACACTTGAGAATTCTCAAAACAACATAGAAGAATGACAACATTACAAACATCAAAAAACTATGTATATTCATTAAAAAAGATAATATAAAAGTTTTATACGTGAACAAAAAAATGAAAGAAAATTTCTTTGAATCAAAGCAAGCCAAAATTTAACTACTTAAATCAAGTTCTGTCTATTACCATTACTACTTAAAACGTACAAAATCACAAGAAGGTGAGAAAGAAAAAGAAAGAGAAATTTTATCTACGAGTGAGGATCTTAAGAGCATGTTTGAGATGACTTATTTAGTGCATAATATATTTTCAATGTAGATGACCCACATTTGACTTAATTTTAAATATAAATCACCCCAAACATGCACTAAATCAACCACAACAAGTCGCAACATTCGTCTAACAAGCAACAGCAACACAGCGTCGCAAGGCTACAAATAAAACCCACGAATAAATTAAATCCTATTTCATAATTTGAAATAATCAGATTATTAAAAAAAAAAAAAAGCTGAAAATAATATCAGTACATTAATAAAAACTTACCACGCCTCGAAGAAACCTGGGCTGCTTCTTGGTGGGGGGAGCAGCATACATTGGAGGTGCCATCACAAGTGGCCCTTCATAAAACCCTGTAAAAAATTGAAAAATACTTATTTTTCAAATAAGTAATTTTGGAATTTTCATGAAAATAAGTTGATATGGAGAAAAGATGTGTTAACCATGATGAGTATGAACTGCAGCGAATGGATAAGCAACTTTGGATTCTCATTCATAATTGAAAACACACTATCAAATAAGTAATTATTATAAGATTGAAAATTTTTATTAGACATAGAGTGGAATTTGCTTTATATATTGGCAAAAAACGGTCGATAAATGGGAACCGACTGAATATTAGGGTAGGGACAATATATAATAATTTACCAAATTGTGAGAACAAGACATGGACATTTTACGTGGTGCAATTTGTAGGTGCCAATTGTCTAGTCTAGTAACTTTTATGTTGGAATTGACAAGCTTAGCTTTCCATTTGGTCGAAAAAGGAGATTGGTTGAGTCGAGATCAAGTATTAAATAGAATTGAACAGTATACATAAAAGAATGTGCATTTCATAGGCCTACATCGATGAATTATATTGATTAAGTTGATATTCTAGATTGTCAAATGATTTTAATTGAAAAAAATGAACTTCAAATGATTTTAATCGAAAAAAATGAACTAAAAATGAACTAACTTGTCAACTTCGACCCAACTTTTCAAGCTCGACTTAATTGATATTGGTCAAGTTTGAGTGACTTTTTCTATAGAGTAGATTCTTGTGTTTTAACCACCCTGACTTGGTTATTGGTCAATGAAGTGGTTACTTAGATAAGTGTGCTCGATCATAACCAACTCTATCTCGATCATGACTGAAATTTAGCACATACAAGGTGCTTTGTACTAGAGAGAACAACTTCAATAGGAACGAATGTAGCAAAATGTTGGCAACAATGTTGACAAAGTTTTGGAATATTGCAAGGCCAAAACCGATCGTCTCAAGATTGGATATGACGTGTTGGGCTTCAATTTCCATGTAATAAATATTTTAAAATAATATTTAGATAAAATAAATTGATGAAATATGTGATTGAAAAATTGATAAAAATCGTGATTCCAATAAAACATTTGATTAAAAATGAATTTAAGGAAAAAAAATATCTTAGAAAGTAGGGTCAAATAGAAACTCAATCATGTCTTAATAAAATCCTATGTGATAGCGTGATTCAAAATAATGTTAGTGACCAGAGGGGATTAAAGAAATTGAAGCAGTCACATCATCGCACCCAAGTTTTGACTTATAAACATTAGTCATTAGTTAATTATTTATTTAAACTATGACACTACATATCATTCATGTATTTGTATCTTATGGATAAGGTTTAACTGAGTGGAGTTAATTATACAAAATAAAAAGAAATGAAGAAGATATTGTTTTTATTTCAATAATTATTTTTATTTTTTTGTTGACAAGTGCTTTTGAAAGGGGCATATTGAGTTGTAATTTTCATTATTTATAACTGAGTTGTGACAACATTTTGTATTAATTTTTACATTTCAATAAAAAAAAAATACTCAAATGTAACTTTAAAAATTATTAAACTTACGAACATGCTCGTCCTGTTAAAGTTTGATGGCTACATACCGGTCGAATGTAAACACTAAACATCAAAAAATAAATTACTTAAATTTGTCATCAAAAATTGACGACGTCGTAATTTGTTATAAATTTTCATTGAACTAAATCTTGAACAAAAAGGAAATAAAACAAAAGGATTGATGCTACAAATTTTGTGGAAATTCCTGTTTGCCGTGGTTGTTACCTGCTTAGAAAAAGAAAAAGGTCATCGAATATATGTTTCAACACTTTTTTAATCCAATATGAATATGTCACAAATAGCATAAGCATTCAATTTCATTTGTGCCTCTACGCATGATGCCTCGAGAAGGGTTTATGAGGCGGGCTAGAAGTAGAGTGAAAGGCTATAAACGAGAGTGGTGTGATTTATTTATTCAAATAAATGAATCTTATTGATCATGGCACTTCCTGTTTGAGCTTTGCAAACTTGTTACTTTTAGGTTAGGTCTCTATGTCAAAGTAATTTTTTATTTTTATTTTTTTTATAAGAATAACAAATTTATTTCTAAAGTCACCCCATGGTTCCAATTTAAGAATCAAGAACTGATTCAAACTCTATCGATTATCGGTAATCAATTTCAATTCCTATTTTTCAATTTTGGAAAACGATCAGAACCTCCGATTTTGGTTCGGTTCATTCCTAAATTTTTCTAAAAACTCTTTCATCTAGAAGAATTAGTTTATAAAATTAATCAAATGGGTCTAAAAATAGCTTTTTCATATCAAAAGCTCCTCCTGACTTCTCAAAATCCATTTCATACACGTCCAAATCAGTTTTGAAAAATTATCCGAACATGTTGAAAAATAACTTAATCTTATAAGCATATTTTAACTTTTCAAAAGCTTTTCAAACGACGCCTTACTATCATTGCAACAGAATACATCATTAGCAATAGACGCCTAACAGTTGTCTGATTGCAACAAGAAGAAATTAGTTCAAACACTCAACGTTAGTGCAAGGGAAACGTGATGTAGTCTCCGATCGATACCAAAAGCCTTTATCAAGAATCTACTATCACTTCTCAATGTCAATTTTGTTGAGTTGGCTCAAGGACCTCATGAACTGGGTCGGCCCGACTCTACCCATTGTAAATCTCAAAACAAGCCTTCACAAAATAAGTCCAAATCGTTCATGAACTGAGATGAGCCCGCGAGCTTTTGCTCTGCCAGCAGCCCTATTTGCCACCCTAGCTTCTTATCACTTACAGATGACTAACCCAAAATTTCAAAACAGAACAATACAAACTCACTTGATTCTCACTTTAATATACAAAACACAGAAATAACCAAATTCTTAGAACTCCAAATTAAACATTTGAATTATTTTCAAGTAAATTGCAGATATAAATATATTACATACATCAATATCATAATTTTCATGATAATCACACTTAAGTTTGTGTAACCCTTGTAACGACCTTACCCCCTGCTTCTTGATTCATCGCTCCAGCTTGTCTTGTATCACCACTAACAGCACCCATGGCTTGATACTGAACCGGTTGCATTGGCGGCTGACCTGGCGGCGCCGCCATCATTCCTCCCGGCGAAGTGTACATCACCTGCCTCCCCATCCCGCTATCATAATTAGCGAATTGCCCGTACCCCGCCTCTGTTACTGGTCTCATCATTCCGAAACCTTCGGAATATCCGGCCATTTTGGGCGCCGCCTGTTGAGGAAGAGTTTGTGTGGCCATTGCCGCGGATGGTATAGCGCTGTACACCTGCTGATCCCGGTGAACCTCCGATGGCATCCTTTGAACTGTGTAGTAACCCTGACCAGCTGGTCCACTCATCGGTCTCATCATCGGGGCGTGGTACGCACCCGCAGGAGCTGGAATCATGTAAACTGGCTGTTCTGTGTTCATATTGCTAGCCGGGAAAACTCCTCCGGTGAACTGCTTCTCCTGCCAGTATCCAGGAGGACCACTAGGAACGGAAACAGGAGGTAATTTCTCCGGTACCTTGTAATAATCACCTCCGACAAATCCCCCGGCGAGATTTTCATCATTTCTTCTTCTGTAAACTCCTTGCTGCTCCTCAATTCTCAGCCTATTCAGATCCTGAATGTGCTGCTGAATTGGATCCGACCCTATCGACCTTTCTTCAAAACGATCGTCTACCTCAACCTTCTGCAGCGGCTGAGGCGCCATCCCAACTCCTTTCTCCAATCCAAACAAGTAGTCCACATTATTGTTGGCCGGTGGTGGTTGAGGCGACACAGCAGTCACCGCCGGCGGCGGAGCAGTCATAACAGGTCCAGAATTCAGCGCTTCCACGAACCTTTCCTTCTCCGATTTTGCATCATCGGACCCAAAACTCCTCACCGATGAATTCGAAGACTGGTTCGGTGTAGTAAAAATAAAAATCCTGAGTCTCGATGGCTTTGGAGAAACCCTGTATAACCGATCATACTCATGCATCATGTGTTCCAAATCATCATCATTAGTCACCGAAATCAAAGCATCCAGATCTTCACCAGGCAATTGATATTTAAACGAAATATTATCACTATCACACAACACAAAAAGCTTTGATAGTAGAGAGCTGAATCTAATATTTCGATCAACGGCTAAGATCTTCGTCTCTCCCCCTATGTACGACAACTGATTGTCGTTAGGCCGAGGGTTGATTTTGCCGCCAAAGCTGCACATGAACTTCACTTTATAATTTGGGGGAAGCTGATTGTTGTGCGAATCCTCCCACGACGGTGGATTCTCGAACTCGATTTCACGGGAGCGCGGCGAGGAGCCGCCGGACTCCGGATACGTCGAATTGTACGGGTAGTTATCCATCAGCGCACGTTAGCTTCGAACAGAAAATTTTAGGAATGAATGAGAATGATTACTCCATTTGAGACTGCGCTATGAGAAGAATACTGGAATACGGGGGAGGGGTGGGGGGTTCATTAATTTGCTCGAATTTGGGTTTTGTTAACTTCACCGTAAAGTGAACAGATATTTCGTGAAAATATCTATTTTTTTATGACGTGGCGGAAGCTGAGATGTTGGGTGTGGTTTTTCGGGAGGTGTTTGGGTGAGAATAGCTATAGGTGGAAATTAGATGAGAAATTTAGGGAGGCAGTGGGGGCCACCGGCCACATGCAGTGGTGGGGCCTTAGAATCGATGGTGAGGCGTGGCGGGGGCTAGAGATTGGACTAATAAACGGGGTGATGAGACGGAGGTGGCAAGTTGGGGTCGGAGGATTATTGTTATTCATTTTTTAATGTAGATGAACTTATCTTGTTTAACCACTTTTTTTTTTTTTCTTTTTAGGCTTATTTTTTTCAATTTTTATTTACTATTTGTAATTTTATTACGATAACATGTTTACGTTTTTAGACGAGATAATTTGATATAGAACTTGTTAACGTTGAAGTGATTAATATCCAAGTATTGCAAAAATAAGTCGAAAATACCAAATATTTGGAAACGAATTTTCAAAATGTCGAGGAAGAAAGTATGATACATTGATACTTATCCTATTATAAATGTAAATTACTTGAAGACCTAAGCTTACGATTTAAAGGTCGAAGGGAGGGCACAAAAAGATCAAATTTTCCTTTCCACCGTCGAAAATGCAAGATAACACATGTACAGCTCAAGCAAGTGGCAGAAATATATATTTTTTATTATGAAGACAAAAATTAAATTACTATTTATTTTTGAAATATCTTTTATAGTAGTGCTTCAATACATTGCGTAGGTGAGGAGGCACTCGTTCACTGTACAAAGCAAATGGAAGAAGATCGAAAATTCAATTTTTGGCGAACAAATGAGTCAATGACCCCACATGACCCCATGCAACCACTAGCTCAAGTTCAATTTTTCTTATGTTCACATTCAACTGATTATTTCGACATTGTATCATGTGTTTTGAATGTAGAGAAATGTTTATGAACAATTTATTTTAGGATTAACAGCAGAAAATTCCCTAAAAATATTTTCATTTGCGATATATTCCTAACCTATTAGAAATCGCAGAAAATCTCTTTGTTTGAAACTTTTTATGCGAAAACCCCCTATCGTCAAAATTTGTTAGAATTGCTGTTAAAAATAGTAAAAAATTTTAAAATTAAAAAGGAATAATTGTAATTTCAGTATCCAAACTTTTTATTTTTTTACAAATTAAATCTAAATTTTTTATACGTGCCAACAACAATCCTAATATTTAAAACTTTGTTTTTCATCACTCCATTTTATCTTCTTCCCAAAAAATAAAAAATAAAAAAGGGTTGCTCTTTAAGGTTCATTAATGGAGCTTCCCACCCAAGAAATGATCCCCACCTTACAAAACAAATCTTCATCCTATCATGCCAGAGCAACATGGTCGACAGAGATGGTGCTGACAAATAGAAAAAATGGGACAACGTTGTTTCGTTGGAGTGCTCTCTTGACTCTTCGAAAACCCAATGATAAAATATTTTTTCGACCCCATTGTCAAATGATGAGTTAGATATAATGATTGCGACCAGCAAAAACTTGGATTTCCCCGAAATATGGAGACCATTTTTCCAGCCCTACCATTTGAGTATTGTTCAAGAAGAGATCCACAAAAAACATGTCCTAGAGGGTTTTGATTATACTCTACAATCGAAATGATGTAAGCAAGATTTTGGGTCATAAGTTTTCGTGTATTTCATTTAAGGATTCGTCCTGCCGATGCTTTAGTTAAATGGCATCGAAGAAGAAGTATATCTTCACCATTGATGATAATTGCCTGGTAGGATCCAAAACCCAGTTTTACATTTCTAGATTTGTTTTTTGTTTTTGGGTTTCAAATTGTTCTTGATATGTTGAATTTTAGTATCAAATACTGTATTTTGTTTTGTATGTAAAAGATTGGATTTGAGTCTGTATGTTGTGGATTTATATGATCATTTTTAATGATTTTGATTTTGAGGAGTATGTCAGAGTTCTAAATTTAATTGAATTTTTTGGGTTTTGATTTTGGTTTTGTTTAATTGATTATGGTTGAAGGTAGGGAAGAAGATAAAGTGGGATTGGATGGGATGAGGTGGGAAAGAAAATAAAGTTTTAAATATTTGTGATTATAGGTAGCACATACAAAAAATTTGGGTACAATTTGTAAAAAAAATAAAATGTTTTGATACTGAAATTACATTTATTATTTTTTTAATTTTGACATTTTTTTACTGTTTTTAACGGTAAATTTAATGGATCTTGACGATATAAGAGATTTTCGCAGAAAGTGTTTCAAATAGAGAAGTTTTATACGATTTTCAATAGGTATGTGCTATATTGCAAAAGAAAACATGTATATGGGGTTTTCTACTATTAATCATTTATTTTATAAATATATAGAAATGAGGGTAGATAATACTAATTTATTTTATAAAATATGCAGATAAAAATAATTTAATTAATTATAAATAGTTTATAAACCATTAGCCAATCATTTAATTGTACGTGTTAAATTTATAATGAAAAATTAAGTCAATGCTTTTGCTCTAATTTTTTTTTTTTCAAAACTCATTTTCAATCACTTATAATATTGAATTAAAAAAATTTTTTTATCAATTTTTAATCACATATTATTAATTTTTATTAAAATATATTAAAAATTGATTTTTAACTAAATCAAACAGGAGCTAAATATTGGAAGTGGTTGAATAATGGACCATTTCAATACAAATTCATCTTCAACTCATTATATCATTTGAGCTGTCTGAAAATTTTCTCCATTCTCATATTTTGTATATTTTCCAGAATGAAAATTGTGTCAGTGAATCAAGAAATTGATCTCAATTCCAACATATTCCACTTTATTAAAAAAGAACAGAAATCATTTTGTTTGGTGACATATGACATTTTTTTTTTTTTTGGGTCAAAATTATTATTCTTTAAATTTATTTTCAACCACACAATCACGTAATAAAATATTTTGTACGTAAATTCAAAGTTTCTTCACTTTTTTTTTTCCAAAAAATTACTATTTCAAAAATCATTTTTTTTTTCCAAAATACTCCTTAAAATGGGGACAAATAAGTAAAAGAACTCAAATTAGGAAATTAATAAGCGAATTCGGAACACGAACCCTAGGGACGAAATTCGTAATCCTTAATCTGCCACGTAAAAGGATTCGCAGCCTTCATCCAAATTTTTTTGATCTCGTGACCGTTACGTTAGGACAGGGCTCGATTCTCTATCTACTAAACGCAGTAATGTGTGGCTAAACTCTTCTTTCCCTCTTCAGCTCAAATTCCACCTTAACTTACTGTTTTTAATATGGATTCCAATATATTTATCTTTGAGAAATGATCTGCTGCTCCTGCTTCAACAAAGTCGCTATGTTGGATTCAGTAACGTATTGTTACACTCCCAGAGTAAGACTCTTTACTGCCACAAATTTCAGCAATTCGTCATTTTTAATCTGGGTTACAATGGGGTGCCTGTCATACATTTAATTGTGAAATATGAATTGCACTCCATTGAGTCCAGTAGATTAGAGAATTAAAGGAATATTCTCTACTTCCATAACGTTCTTAATTTCTGAGACTGATAATCTCGATTTCTTTGTATATTTTCTTCGTTAGTTTTTGTTAAGTCTTGGCTGAGTTTTGAATTTTCTCTTTGTTGAGTCCAGTAAATTCAGAATCTGTAAACCAAGCCAATCTGGTGCCTGCTTTACGATATTGAAACCAACTAGCGTAACTTGTTGAAGGACATTTTGCTATGTATATATCATAACTATGTTTTTTCGTTGTTGTATTGGTAAATATTTATATTCTTTTTCAGAATATGTTAGTTATTCATCTATGATCCCTGCAGTTCCAAATTTCTTTGCGTAGCACCAATTTCTTGCTGGATTTTAGAATAAAAAGATACTTCAGATAATCCTTACTTTATGCCTAGAACCAAGAAGCAAATTTTATATATTTATCCGGAAGGATAGGAGGCTACTGTTATGTATGAATATTGGTGAAACAATAGTAGTGGTATTTCCATCAACATTGATGATGCTTTGCTTCCCTCCTTTGGTTGTTATGCTACTTTGTGTATAAACTGTCGTCTTGATTTCTGCTGCAGTAGAACTTTTGTGATTTATTTGCAGTAGCTCTGATAGATCTGCAATATTTTGCATTTCATTCTTATGTATTTTTTCCTTTTAAATTGTATTTCTTAATTGACCAAGTTGGCCTAAATCTGTTGGGGAAGAAGCTTAGTTTGTTATATCTCTTGATTGTCCAAATGTAGATTAGATAAGTACTATGGCGATATTTCTCAAATCTGAGGCAAGAATTATTTCTAAATTCTCATAATTATCTATGTTCACATGCAGGGTAGTGACATTATATTTCAGACTAGCTCCTTTAGAGCTATTTCTTATACTCCATGTCCATGTCGACATTATTTCAGTGTCTCACGTGCTTATAACCAGTTATTGCAAATACGACCAGGGCCCATACATCAGAAAATATATTATCATCTTCCCTACAAAACACACAATGTCCTCAGGGGAACGCTTTTCTCGTCGTACTCTGTTGCTGGTAGAGAAGAATTTTCCTGTTTCAACTCTAGAGAGGTTCGGAAGGTGAGATTCAGGATATGTGCAACACTTGACGTTGCCAGTGCTGTTGATGTCATAAATGATTTGGGACTAGACACTCTCACATTCTTAGCAGTGACTGTACTGGTAGTTCCTGCTTTCAAAATGGTCAAAGCTAGCCCTGTAAGTTAACTTTACTAATCAGAGTCTTAACATTCTTAGCTGTGAGCACACGTGTGTTCCCATATGTTTGTTGGTTTCACTTAGATACAAGTGAAATGTAAATTATAATGAAGCTTTACTATTCTGTAATTTTAAAAACTCTGAATGATACTGCAATTATTTTGTCATTTATATGTTCTTAAATCACATGGTATTTGTTTCAGATACTTGGTTTCTTCTTTGCGGGAGTTGTGCTCAATCAATTGGGCCTGATTAGAAATCTTACAGATGTTAAAATTCTTTCAGAATGGGGGATTCTCTTCTTGGTAAGCTTAGTGATGTTTCTTATTTTTACTTGTTTTCACCATCTTTGAGCCCCAAAACAATCATGATTAGTGATACCCAAGCATCCACAAAATGCATGAATATTTGACTTTCTGCCCCATTTTCCTCTTCATGCCTCTATTGTTATCATCATCTTTATCCTCCGGATTCTCATGTTTTTGCATTATTTCAAGGAAGAAAGGCCCCAGCTTAAAACGATCAGATCATATGGGAAAAAAGGAATTTTGTTTATAATAGATGCTCTATGAAATTGACATAAATCTGAAAGAATCAAATTTTGCATGACTGATATCTAGGCACTCACAAAATACGACAAAAGGCCAAGGCAGGTCATTCTGGATGACTGTGAATCGTAATAATTCAAATTCCTATCTTTTAAGGATTGTGAATAATTACTGGTTCTGTCATGGAATTTCAAATTTCCTCACCTGCAAGTGTCATATCATTCCTTACAATTGCCAAGAATTATTTAGGACACCTTTCTAAATTCTCAGTGTTTTAATAGGTATGATGTCTTAACAAATTGTGTGTACATTATAACATTTTCTTATATGAGTTACTTCCATTTTGTGGCTCTATGAAATCTTAACTAATAGATGCTTTTTTGCAGCTGTTTGAGATGGGGTTGGAGCTTTCACTTGCACGTTTGAAAGCTCTTGCCAAATTTGCATTTGGCATGGGACTAAGTCAGGTACATCCCGACAAATAAGCTGTAGCTAATTGTCGATAGGAGATTAAGTAATTTAAAATCATATATAAATGGAAGTTTGTTTTATCCTATTTGTCTGAGAGTTGGATACCATAAGCTGTTAAGCTTAAGAATATGGGCAAACCTTTCAACAATTGGATGTTCTTCTCAGAATTTAGCAAATGGACCATCATTATCTTGACTATTTTGCTGTTGTCTGCGGTACCGGCTTACTTCTAGACAGTGCCTAGGATCTACAGCGTTTGAATGTGATATATATTTTTGGATGCAATCTCAACCCAAAAGCTTAAAACTTGCTAGTCTTAGGTCCATCCACTTATATGTACTCACATTTCTAATGAAGTACAATTTCTCACATTGGAACCTCCAAATGTATGGGAATAAGACTTAGTTTTTGTTGTTTCTGATGTTGTTGGGACCTCTTGGGCCTTGGCCATCTTTTGGATTTCCCCCTTTGTCACATGTCATGTAAATTTCTGTTACTCGTGGAGACAAAAGAATGTTAAAGATGTTCGGCCCTTTATGCTGTATTGTTGGATCATAGATGGGTTTATTGTAATATAAAATGACTTTAATATTAGCTAATTTTTTCCTGGTTTCTTTCTGTTGAAGGTTTTGTTATGCACTCTCGCTTTCACAGCATTTGAGCTTCCACCAAATAATGCAATTGGAACGAGAATCTTGGAGTTTCTTTTTCACTCAAGACCTGACTTGGTGAGAAACGTTTTCCACTAATCAACTCTGCATGTTGACAATGACTTGTTATGAAAGAAGCGTGTGTGGTAATGGAATCTTACTCGAGGGCTGTAGCTTTGTTCACTTCTCATTTTATAGCCTCCTATTAATGGTTTGTGTGCCTATTCAATATTTTAAGATGTTGCATTCTTCTGAGTTAACATGTTGATTAGGTTTATCACTATTACTATCTTTATAAACACATGATAGTACTGACATACTGAAGTAATTAGTTGTGTGTCCAATGGTATGAATTGAGCTTGGCCTGATTTTCCAGTTGCATTAACCATAGTTGAAAGTAACTGAAGATTTGATCATTTCAGTAAGAAAACAATTTGAAGATCATGCAGTAAAAAAACATGCATGTGTCTATTTTATAGCATTCTAATAATTTTTACTCCTACTGGTCACAACATTTTTTTGCTACTCCATTTCCTCTTCTGCAAGGAGAATTAAATCTATACTATACATAAAGTCCCTATGTTGGAGATATTTTTGGACGATAATGCCTTCACTAATATTTTATAATATAATGCTGGTGTATTGTCCCCTCAAATTTCATGACATGTTGGTTATTAAAGTAATTAGAAATACATAAGTGGACATTGACTAGTGATTGGTCATTTAGCTGAATATAAGGTTACGTGCTGGTACAAATTTATTAGAGCAACTTTATATTTTTTTAGATGCTCAAAGCCTATTCTTCTATTATTTGAAGTTAGTAAAATAACTTTGTGGATTTCGTAAGTTTCATCAATCAATCAACTAATATATTCCCGCGTTACAATCAAATTATCAATCAGAGTATGATAGAATTTATACTTCTAGTAGCATTGCAGCATCCTAGATTAATGAGTTTTAAAATTTCAAGAACTCACAAAATTTGAACAAAACTCCAAGACATGCACCATCCACCTTAAATTAAATAGTTTGCACTAGTGCCTATTGAAATTTTGAGTAGAAAGCAATTTTTTTGTAAAGAATTTTTGAACCGATTCCATGTCGTAGGAAACAATATTTATCTCTGCAAATTCGAGCATTTATGTCGAATATCACAACTTTTAGAACACCTGCAACCATAAGTAAATTGTCTCAACCTTATTCTCAGAAGTTTAAAATAATCATTTTCAATATTTCATTGTTTTTCTTGAATTTCCCGGCAAATGGATGATTTCTTAGGACAAAGATTTTGTAATGTCTTAATCCAAGTGACCTTGGGGGTGCTCCTTTGGAGGAATGGATTAGATAAAATATAGAATAGCGATCGAACTACTATCATTTCGAAATTTTCATCAAAACACTAAATTCTTAACATCATTACAAATTATGTGCTCTTGACTAGTATGTTTTAATCCTTTTATTGCTAAGAAGATGATTAACATTTTTCATTCTTTTCCTTCGTTGGGGTTGGTGGGATTTGTAATAGTCGTAGCTTTATTTGCACCGATACTTACGAGAATCTGAGATTAGTTGTTGTTTGGAATCCTAGATTTGGTGAGTTTCACATTTGTGTGTTTGGAATAGCACTTAACATCTTAATGATAATACAAGTCATCAATGAAAAGTCGTGTCAAAGATTGAGCCCTCGTTTGATTCTCATTTTTTTCAAAATACATTTTTCTTTGTCTTCTTTTTAACCACGCATTTTTCAATAAAATAATATTATACGCAAACCTAAAACTTCTCCTTAATTTTTAGCCACACATTTTTCATCAATCTACTATTCCAAAATACATATTTAACCTTTTAATGGGGGCTCAAACGGGCTCTAAAACTCTAAAGGGAACACTGAAATTAGTAGCATTAACATAGACTATGTTTTATTTTGTAATTTTAGAAATTTTGAGATTTAATATATATGAATTTTTTTTCTCATGGATTTCTTTGGTATGGTAGTCTTTTATGATTACATATTGTGATTTTCCAAATCTGGCTGCAGTCAAGGATTACAATTTATGCATTGGTATCACATTTGTTTGTTATTAAAATTCATTCATTTGTACATGGTAATTTGTGTTGCGCCGTAATCTTTCTGTTTTATCTGTATGTTGCTTTCGAAAATTGCAGGTCAATATCAGAAGCATCGATGAGGCTGTAGTAATTGGCGCTGCTCTTTCGTTGTCTTCTTCAGCTTTTGTTCTTCAGGTATTTAGATTTAAACGCCTTCTAAACTGTTCCTTGGCTGCAATTGGTATCTGCTATTAGGAGAGCAATCTACTCAGCACCGTATATTATTCTGCAGCAGGCCAGCCATATCATCTATTCATTTTTCTGTTTCTTTTAAGATTTGTAATTTTAAACTTGTCTGACACATGATGAATGTATTCAACATTGTTGAGAACGTATACTGCATTTTAGGCTGAAAGTGATATCAGTCAAATTGCACAATGAGAGTTGCAAGATTCCATGTTGACTGTTTTGAGAGGGAATGAGGGCATATTTTCCATCGACAGGTTCGCGTAATCAAATGCCAAAATATGCATCCTTTCCTGATTCTGAAGTCTTTCTTTCTTTTCTATTTCTATTCTTTATTCTTTTTGATGGTGTTGTCAACTGGATCTTTTTCTCGTTCTCCGGTTGATTGAATTTGCATCGAATGATATGACATGGTAGTAGAAGTATAGGGAAATTGCTTGAGAATGGGCTGGTGGCATTATTCTTTTCTTTGTTGCAACTTCTTTAAGGTAATGGCATTATTCTTACATGTAATTTATAGCTTCTCGCAGAAAGGGGAGAACTTCCTACTAGATTTGGTTCAGCAACCCTAGGGGTACTTCTATTGCAGGTTCTATATACCCTTTTTATAATTTTACACCTTAAACATTTTTTTTTTCTTTCTGGAATTTCCCGAAATCTGTTTCTATTCCTCGTCTGTTTTCCTGAATTGGCTAGGGCTGATCATGCATAGTGCATAAAAAAGTATCAAGTCAATAACCTTTTTGGGTCCCGACTGGTTGATATTTGCAGGATATAGCAGTTGTCCCTCTCCTTGTCATACTACCAGTGTTGGAAAGCCAGGTACGTTGAGTGTTGAAAAGGTTGAATCATGAAAAGAGTTTCTTCAAACTAATATTTCGTTCATATTTCTTTTATATCGGGAGCATGGTTCTCTTTCTCAGAGTTAAGGGAAAGGGTAAGAGCAATCAGTATCTTTCTTTGAAGTTGGAAAAACTGTTTATTTATTGAAATCTCATTGCATTTGCCTTCTGGTTGACATCTCAAGTATGCACAAAACTGTAGTCAATGTTCCTCACTATCCAAGATACATGGATTAAGGGCCTGATCAAGGGTTGTGGTTACTCTGAATGACTGAAATTAGGTCATTGAGTATTACCGGAATGATATGGCAAGGATGTTCAGTATTTAAGTATGGTCACCATTTTACTTTCAACCTTATTAATGGAATGCAGATATGTTTGTGCATTTTGCAGCTAGCTACCTGTGTCATCAGTGCATGCTGTCAACATGTTTCAACTGTTTTCATTCTTATTTTGTTTTAATGTTTGCTGATTTTAGTTTCTCTCGCACAACATAGCTGCACCAATTTCAAGTGAACAGATAATTTACAGCTTTGAAATCTATCATCTGCAGAATTTGGTGGAAGAAAGTATCTGGCCAATGCTTGCCAAAGAAAGTTTAAAAGCTTTAGGTGGACTAGGTTTGCTTTCTCTTGGAGGAAAATACCTTCTGAGGCGAGTGTTTGAGGTGTGCAAATTCGGACGAAATAAAGATCCAGACTGAACTTAGTTTTTTGATGTAGAAAGTAGAAACTAAATTATTTTTGTTGATAATAGGTTGTTGCAGACACAAGAAGTTCAGAAGCTTTTGTTGCCCTCTGCTTACTGACTGTAGCAGGGACGTCACTTTTAACGCAGAAGTTGGGCTTCAGTGACACGGTTGATATACTTTCCTGAAATATGAATGGATAAGGCAGATTGAAATCATTGAGTTGATATATTTCTGATTATATTGTGGATTTACAGCTAGGAGCTTTCCTAGCCGGGGCTATTCTGGCGGAAACAAACTTCCGTACACAGATTGAAGCTGATATAAGACCATTCAGGGGATTACTTCTTGGGTTATTTTTTGTGACAACTGGGACTTCTATTGATACTGAGGTATTAATGAACTCTGACATCATACAGTATATACCCTCTGAGGTATTCATATATTTTGATATGGGTTCATAACACATGGTAACTAATGTAGTACATAATCATGATTAGTTTCCTACTACAATTGTGATTTATCCTTTCCAGTTTTCTTTTCTCGTTCTAATAGGTTTTATCTTTTTATTCTTATTTCTTATTTAGAATATGATTTCTTTTATTTATTGATTAGAATATGATTTCTAATTTTATTAGCTTCCTTCTTTTAATTTTCTATTATTAGTAGAAGTAGGAAATAATTTTATCTATAAATATAAAAGTATTGTACACTTTTTGGGTAATAATCAATTATTATTCAATATATACAAGACACAGTTGTTCAAATAACATTCTTATTTATTACGTAATTCTTATTATAAGAATTTCACGTACGCTTCCTCACCAGTAACTCACCATGTACACCTTACTACTTGTTGCAAATTGCTTAAACTTTTTGACTTTGTCATTAGTTTTCTTAGTGAATGGTTCTTGCATTGTTTATATTTTGGTAAGAGTTCAATTTTTGGAAATCTATTTATCTTCTTTACGTGTGCACTTATTCTATGCAGCTTCTTTTGCGAGAGTGGCCAAATGTATTTTCACTGTTGGGTGGTTTGATTGCTATCAAGACACTAATTATAACAGCAATAGGTCCCCGAGTTGGATTAACTCTCCAAGAGAGTGTAAGGATAGGCTTGCTACTTTCCCAAGGAGGCGAATTTGGATTTGTAGTTTTTTCTTTAGCAAACAGGTGAGTCATGATCTACATTGCTTGAATATAATCTTCTTTGTCTAATCATTAAGGTTTTCTTTTACAGTTAATTTTTTCCATTCATTATAGGCTTGGGGTGCTGCCACTTGAACTGAATAAGCTTCTAATAATTGTTGTTGTCATGTCTATGGCACTTACACCCTTACTCAATGATATTGGACGAAAGGCAGCTGATTATATTGGTGAGAAGTTTGAAGATGACAATGTAAGTCGTTGCGACTCTACTGAGTCTCATTATAACAGTATATAAGAAAGTTACTGTTCAATAGAGAAGGCGTTAATTGCTTTTACCGGTGAACATTTTATTGTTAACATTAGTGTCAAAGGGGATGCAAGCCACATATAATAAGATGACATTAGATGTTCTCATTATCACCAATTATTATATCATTATATTTACTCACAATTAGAAAGTCACAGGTCAATCATCCTGATATGACAAAATCTTGATCCGAATCCCTTAGTGATAGTATGAAATATCGGTTTGTTTCTTGCATGATGACCTTTCGAAGGAAACTTGGAGAAAAGTTTGTATCACAGTTCTGAGGCTGCTATCATCCTTCTCTACCTCAGAAATTGTATTGAGAAGAAGAAATTTGAGACAGGCGGTTGGAATTTTCTGATTACTGTGCAATTTTTTTCTCTGTTTACCAGATATTGTAAAATCTCTTTCCTTTCGAGTTCTTGACTGAAAAATCTGTTGATACAGAAAACTGTTGACACAGTAAACTTTGATGCCAGTGAGCCAGTTGTTATTGTTGGGTTTGGGCAAAAGGGTCAGGTAATCTACTCTACCAGCCGTGTTTTTAGCTGAATCTATGTTATTAGTTTGATTAATTTAATCTTGCTCCTGTACAAGGTTCTTGCCAATTTCTTGTCAACTCCGTTGCTAGATGGTGATGCTGGGGGATGGCCTTATGTTGCTTTTGATCTTGACACTTCTGTTGTGAAGGCAAGTGCTGCTAAAGTCCTAAAGCATGTTTGGCAAAGCTTAGCTTTACTTTTTTAAGTTGGTCGAACATACTTTTTATCTAGATATTTCGTAGGACCCAAAACTTGCTACCCACTTATTATCCACGTGTTCCTTAAGACTCACAGTTTATAAGTTGCTAGATGGTGATGCTGGGGAATGGCCTTATGTTGCTTTTGATCTTGACACTTCTATTGTGAAGGCAACTGCTGCTAAAGTCCTAGAGCATGTTTGGCAAAGCTTAACTTTACTTTTTTAAGTTGGTTAAACATACTTTTTATCTAAACATTTCGTAAGATCCACAACTTGTTACCCACTTATTATCCACACATTCCGCAAGACTTAGAGTTTATAAGTAATTAAAAGCAGTACCAAACAAGCACCTAATAAAGTGGAAAATAGAACTCTTATTTTTCTAGAGAAGGGATCAATACTTGTATGCTACTTCCTGTATGGATCATCTTTAGTTGTTCATTGGATGTAGTTTTATTCACCTAATTGCTCATGAGTTGGCATCTATTTTTGCTACTGTGCCAAATCATGCCATACTCTTTCCTTGGCAGTTTCACAAACTTTCTACTTAGCATAGCATTGATCAAAAAGGAAAATATTGCCTAATGTGATTCTTTCTGGCCAGTGCTCAAAAGTAAAGGTTTCTCTTATGGATTGCATAAATGTTATTCTGTCATCACCATAACAGGCATCTAGAAAACTTGGTTTCCCTGTTCTTTATGGCGATGGCTCCCGTCCAGCAGTTTTGCAGTCTGCTGGCATTAGTTCTCCTAAAGCTGTAATGGTCATGTATACCGGAAAAAGGAGGACAATTGAAGCTGTTCAGCGGATTCGGCTTGCCTACCCTGGGGTACTCTTTTTGCTTCCACTCTCTCAACACACACACACAAAACACGTGCATCCATATTCAGAAAATGATCAAAGAAACGGAAAATTATAAGTTCAATCTCCATGTATGCATAATGCTTGCTATGAAATGGAAAAGAAGAAAATAAGAAAACTATATTAGTGAAGGCGTGCAGGCACACCATGTACATTTTTGGCAGATATTTGTAACTAAAAAGCCTCTTCTACATTTCCTAGAAGTGTGAAACATCAATATTCTTTTCCTACCTTGAGGTGCAAATTAAACTTTTATTTTCAAAGAAATTTGTTAAGCTCTAACTCTTTTTCCGTTAGTTGAGATTGTCATGCCCTTACCATACATGGCAAAGTATGAACATTCAATTCATTTTCTTGTCCAAAGAAATGAAATTTTTATTAGCTTCTTTACAATGCTAATGCATGGATGAAAACTCTACTCTGCAGGTCCCTATATATGCCCGTGCTCAGGACATGATGCATTTGTTAGATCTGAAGAAAGCAGGTGCAACAGATGCCATTCTTGAAAACACAGAGGTACATTGAATTGATCCTAGGTAAAGAACTAATTTTAGGAGAGATTCTCATTATGTTTTATTTTGCAGACAAGCTTACAGCTAGGCTCCAAACTTTTGAAAGGGCTCGGTGTTATGTCTGATGATGTCACGTTTCTGAGTCAGCTATTACGCGATTCAATGGAGTTACAAGCTGAAGAAGCACTAGGGAAAACTGATGATCAAGAGTCGACTGTGATGAAGCCATTGCAGGTATAAATGCACAGAAATAGGTTACATTTATATTATGAGGGTTGGGATCCTTCGGCCTTTAAATGATAGAATAGGGGACATTTCTTTTGCTTTTAATTATCTTCTACATATTCACCTCTTTTGGTCTTTTTTGTTGTGTATGTCAAAATAATCATCATAGCCTGACAAATTTTGACATTTAATTAAACAATGCGTCTTTGAAGATGAGAGTTGCAGACTTAGATGAGGCTCGTACATTCGTAAAGTCAGCCTCTGTCAAAGATGAATCCCGAAAGGTGGATATAACAACTGAAAGCTGCACGTTGAAGTCACAGACGGGAGTTGGTGAGTCATCTCATGATAGTGAGCTCCATCATTTGGAGGATGTAGAAGGTAGAGGTGTTTTATACTGTGAGATTGATTCTGAAAATCATATTGGAGGGCCTTGACAATATAGATGGAAAATATACTATAAATAAGAGTCACAAATGAGGAAACTTATGTGCACGTTTGGTACACCATATTAAACCTTTATGGATATTACAGTGGACAGAACTTTAGTTTTTTATTCGGGTCTAATTCTGGGCCCATGTTATTGGTGTGGAAGTGCTGTTCTGCATTTGGAGGTATTGATTTTGCAGTTTAGAAACAATTACATAAGAAGGGACAGAGTTGGAGGCAGAAATTCAAGGATTTCATACAAGGCTTTTTTTTTTTAGGAACCTCACTCTACTGTATATAAATGTATTCTCAAATGCTGATTGATTTGTGCAACCAAATGTTGTTATTTTAGTCCTATTTTTGGGTTCAAAATCAATAAAATTGTTAATTTCTGATAATTGTATTTTATACACTTATTTGGACCTAAAAATATAGATATTTAATAGTTCTTTTAAACAATTATATTATAATTTATTGTATATTTCGTTTATTAGATGAAACTCGATGAAAGGAAGTGGAATTGAAATAAAGAAATGAAAATTGACGAAAAAATGGGCAAGATTCAAAGTTTTGGGATTAAAATGTAAATACTTAAAAGTTGTGCAGATGCTCACGATGAAGATTTGAGAATGCTAGGGGTCAAATGGATGCAATTAGAAGTGAAATATGACCAATATATTTTTACAAATCAATTTTCAACCGCACAAGGACGTTTCAAATTTTCAGTCGAAGATTGAGACCAATTTTTGACCTAGTAAACGTTCGAATTGGAAAACAGCTATTTCTAGTAAAGTTGTAGCCCTTTGAGTTATTTTTACAACTCAATTTGAATTGCCTTAATCGGATATCAGGATAGAGTTATGCTAAAAATACAAAAGGAAGTGCAATGAGGATTTTCTCCCGAAAGGCGCCACCACGCTATCCTGGATGTATCTACGGCGCGTTTTAACTCGTTTTGAAACCCATAAAAATCCTATATTCGACACAAACATGGAAATAAGTATAAATACAAGTTGTTGGCACTTTTGAGGTAGTTCTACACAATTTGGGGGAGAGAAAATCACATAATCATCAAAATCAAAGAACAAAAACTAGGGTTTGAAAACTTTTGAGGTTGAAGACGATTCTTGGCGCAAGATCTAATTCTTTCCATAATCAAGATTTCAAAACTTGGTTGTGAATTCTATACTTTTTTTCTTCATTATTATGAATACCTAAATTTATAAAATATATTTACGTGTGACCCTTTATTTCTTAAGATTATAGTTCTTTAAATGCATGTGTTGATTTTATTCATGAATTTAATGTTTTGAATTCTTTGGTCAATTATTCAATGATTTTGTGAATCTATTACAAATCGAAAGATGTGTGTTAGATTTAGACCACATAGTAACATCTGATAATTTAGTATAATGTGTAGAGATACGTATACTAATTATTACGATCATTGGATGAATTTTTAAAACTAATATTTCGTTTAACTAAGATTGATTCCCATAGATATATGTAATTGAATTTGCTAAATAGACTCAATGAAAACTCGAGAGGCGTAAATTGAATACTTTAGAAAAATTCGACTAAACACTACAGTAGTAATGAAATCCAAATTTGATAAATTGTGTACGTTAAGATTAATTTAGTTTAATAAAAATAAATTAGACATCAATGACAAACTTTATTATTTGTTTTCGGTCAAATTAAAGTTAGAAATAATTTAACCAATTGTTAGATAGTAGTTCTCGTGGGAACGATATTTGGACTCATTGGTCCACTATATTACTTGTCGGAGATTTTTGACTTTAATTATTTCTTGTTTTTGTTTGATTTTTTTTTTTAAACTTTTTTTCAATTGATCTACTTGTTTTTCTTTACTCCATTGATAGGGAATAAAAAGAAGCAAGAGATAAAAAATTCACAATGATTGATCCGATTTAAATGAAGGTGACACATTCTTTGGAGAATTCCTCTTCAGACAATAACTTAAAAAGTGAGGATACGATCAATTTATTGTATTTGATAAGGATGACTTTCCGAAATGACTAAATATCAAATCTATTGTTTATGAGGAGATTAGGCCGGCCTTTGAATATTGTGGGGCATTGCATCTTACAAAAAAATGCTTTTTATTGGCGACTCTAGAGGAAGTAAGAAAAACTATATTTGATGATTCATATGAACAATATGATGATGGTGAAATAGTTACCGGGAGACATCATCATGCTAAAATATAAACGTATTGAAGATCAAGTAATTTCAGATGAGCCAAATAACATGCCGATGGAGAATCTCTTCATTATTCAACTCGAGGAACCAACTAAAGAAGAAGAACGTGTAAAAACAAATAAATTAATCACGAAGGAGCCAAATGAATTAGTGGCATTCAAAGAAGATGAGATTATCATGCAAATCTCCAACTTCATTGATTTTGTGATTAAAGTCGATAAGGAAATTGAAGTATTCTTAGTTGAGTTCGAATTGGACAATTTAGGAAAGTCATATTGTATTCAAAAGAACAAAGTACTATTTTGGATGGCGTGTGAAATATGGACATAGTCAAATTAAGCAAGTTAAGCAGGACCTCTGAATCCATATTCAAAGTATCATGAAGTACTTGTGCAAAAGTCTAACTAAAGAGTTTAAATTAAGCCCTTATTAGAAGGCAACCAAATTTCTTACCATTTTATTTATTATGCTATCTGTATTTGCATTGCATATAGTCTATTAAAATGCATTAATTTTAGGCATTTTTCTGTTTCAATAAGAGGATCATCATATCGGTATTAAGCCTATTAAAAAAAATCGTATATTTGAGTCAAAAACGGTAGAAAAGGTACGTGGCATATTTTTCAAAGTTTCAGGGATGTAAAAAAAATATATGGTTATCATATACGCCACATTATTGCTTTTAAAGTGTCTCTTAACTCTTGAGGGTGTTTGGTTGAAATTAAAATTAAATTTTTAGTAGATTTTGATAGAAGTTTTTAAAATATGTTGTTGAAAAGTTGTGAGACCCATGAAAGATGTGGTTAATATTGATTGTTTGACTTTGACTTGAATTAAAATCTAATTTTAATTCGAAACAAATAGACCTATAAATCCTAATAAATTTTGTGGATTGAAATAAGTTTCCACAAATTCCA
>CAIGRN010094550.1:0-14599 GCA_903798345.1 Fraxinus anomala | reverse complement strand
TTCTGGTGTCTTTTTTTCAATGGTAGCTGAGGATGAACGATTAAGCAGAAAACTAGCTGTAGTAGCAGCATCAGTACAAAAAGTCTTAGGCAACTTAGAATTTGAAGGCATACAACGAACATTTTCCATCAAAGTTATATTCATCTGTTCTGCCACACCATTCTGCTGAGAAGTTTTAGGTACTGTCAAGTGACTCAAGATGCCTTCAGCCCTGTAGAAGCTATTTAATTCATCTGAACAAAAATCCAACCCATTATCTGTGCGTAGATGTTTCACTTGCTTTTTAATATACTTTTCTACCAATATTTTTCACTCCTTGAAAGTCCCAAACATATTACTCTTCTGCCTCAAGAAGAATATTCAAACTTTCCTTGAGAATCATCGATTACCGTCAACAAGTAAAAATGACCTCCTTTTGATGGTACCATGGCCGGTCCCCAAAGATCTGAATAGATATATTCAAGTGTTTCCTTTGTGTTGTGTCTTCCTTTCGTGAATTTAGTCTCTCTTCAGTTTCCAAAAGACACAATCCCCTTCTATTCAGCCTTGCCATGCCATTTTCACTCACATTCCCGAGCTGCATATGCTAAAGTTTTGTAATTTAATCATCTATCAAAGAAGAAGTAGAAACTGCTGCATCTCCAATTACTATGGTACCATGCAAAATGTACAAATGTATAGAGCTTTTATATCTATTTATGACAACAAGAGCACCCCAATTCACCTTCAAAACTCCACCTTCACCAGTGTATCTATAACCTTTTGAGTTAAATGTACTCAAAGATATGAGATTTTTCTTCAGTTCTTGAACATGCGTTACATCTGTATGTGTTTTGATAGTCCCATCGAACATTCTGATTCTAACTGTATCAACTCTGACAATTTTGCAAGGTGCGTTGTTTTTTATAATAACTGCAACTCTCGAAACTCCTTCATAAGTTGCAAATCAGTCCCCGTTCGGACACATATAAAACGTGCAAGCCGAGTCAAGAACCCATTCCTCACATGGTTTGGAATCCATGTCAGAAATTATAAGAAGCCCTCAATCACTTTGCCTATATTCCACAACATCAGCCTCCGCTGTATTAATAGGTTGCTTCCCTTTTTTAGTAGCACTAGTAGCTTTATTTATGTTCTTCAAGGCATATAAATTAGTTCTAATATAACTCTTCTTCTTACAATAGTGACACGTCCTCTCAATATACCTAGATTTCAACCTGCCTATCATATTTTTGCCAAAATTCCTACCTTGATTTCTCCCACGCACAACCAGATCCTCCAACAAGGTTGCTAATCTTCTCCTTAGATAGTAATGCATCATAGACCTCTTCCATGGTGAGTGTATCCCCACTATAGAGAATAGCATCTCTAAAAGTCACATATGATAGTGACAAAGAACACAATAACATCAACGCTAAATCCTCCTTGTCATACTTAACTTCCAATGTCTCCAAATCTGCCACGATCTCTTTGAACATAGTTAAGTGATCATCCAATGATGCACCTTCAGACATCCGGTGAGAATACAAGTGCTATTTCAAGTATAGCTTACTGGTCAAGCTATTTGTCATGCAAAGTTACTCCAATTTTAACAACAACCCAACGACATTTATCTCTTTTAGAACTTCCTGAAGAATTTGATTTGAAAGATGTAGATGAATTTGAGATTGAGCTTTTCGATCCCTGCGCCGCTTTTTATCATGCTTTCAGGTAGCAGACATCTTATCAAAGTTAAGCAAGGCTTCTTCCAAACTCATCTGAGCTAGAATGCCTCGTATCTTCACTTTCCACAAGGTAAATCTCATGTTTCTATCCAATAACAAGATATCACACTTCATTGTTGCCATGCGGAAAAATCAACCTCTTATGATACAACTTGTTATGATTTGGAATTCAAGATAATGAAATAAATAAGAAGAAAATAAACACCAAGATTTATGTGGAAATCTTTACAAGATCTAAATGCACTCAATNTTTCTATCCAATAACAAGATATCACACTTCATTGTTGCCATGCGGAAAAATCAACCTCTTATGATACAACTTGTTATGATTTGGAATTCAAGATAATGAAATAAATAAGAAGAAAATAAACACCAAGATTTATGTGGAAATCTTTACAAGATCTAAATGCACTCAATTGAAATCTAAAGCACTCAAGATATTGCATGAATCTTGTTAATTTCTATACAAGTCGTGACATATATATATATATATATATATATATATATATATATATATATAGCCTATTACTCGAGCGACATGTTGGTGATAGAGCGAGCAAGTCTAGAGTTATTTTCTACCGGACTCGCTCGAGTGTCCAGCTAGCGTCGGCTAGCGAAAATACAGCGACTTTTCTCCAGCCCATAATTTTGGTTTCTTCAAAACTACTCCAATTTAGACTCCAATACTCACTAAAATTTGGGTCAAACCACAACAGAACCAATTGTTGGTCATTGAGGGTAAGTTTTTAGCAACCAACAATGTGTTGATCGCAAAAGGATTTCACGTAGATTTTTTTTATCTACTAAAGATAATTTGATATGAACCCTAACCAATTAAGTAAAGAGACAAGGACTGTTTGTATGTTACCAAAATTGCTCTCTATTCAATCAATTGTAAGAATAGAGAAGTGGTGCTTTTATTATAAGGAAATTTCTACGTCTTGCAAACTTAAATCTGATGTGTGGTCTATCAATTTCCTAATGTGTTCTAGACTTCTAGTCATATATCTCAGTGATTATCACTATGCTCATAATGTGCATACATGAACCTGGGTGTAAGCAGCCCATATATAAACTCTTTTGAAGTATGCATATCATTTTGTCATTCCACGTAGCTTGAAATCTTGTGGCTATATCATGTAAATTTCTTCCTCCAAATCAAAATGAAAAAAAGGTTATCTTCATCCAACTACTCTAGGTGCAGTTCCTTTGTAACTAGTTTAAGTGTCAAGGATCGCAACTTTGCTTAAATCTCTTGACCCAATCATAGCCGCAGTTTGCCTAATTTCGACCGCACATTGTAAATATTAGTTCAAGTTTGAGTTGTAATTTCCTTTCTATTGTAATAGTTTATTTCAATTGTAAGATAGCTATAATATTGGTAAACGTTTAGTATGATTCCTCGTAATTTAAATGTCTACTTCTATCACTTAGATTTTTGTTCTTAATGCTATTATAAGGGGTATTAGTCTTTCAAACATTTTTCGAACTTTTTAGCGTTCGCCCCCTACACTAGCTATTATAATTTTTCGCTTTCATCAATTGTAATTTCAAGCTTTCAAGCAATCAATAATCAGTTTACTTTCAATACATTTCCATTTTATGTTGCAAGATTTCTACAAATTGTAATCAAATTTTCTTTCGTTCCGAAAAGAACCGAGAGAAGGGAGAAGGTAGTCTAGCGGAGCAGACTACTTCCGCACGGTATTCCTTTCTGTGTCAAGCAGGAAGGCACCCCGTGAAACCAAGTAATGCTCTGATTGTGGTTAATTACACCATAAGAGAGAAAGTACCATTATAGTCAATACCTTTTTTTTGTTGAAATCCCTTTACGATCAATCTTGCTTCATATTGCTAGCTTCCATCATGTTTTTATTTTAACCAATATATCTATTTATTTTGTAAAGCCTTATTTCCTTTTTGTAATTTTGTCAATTTTCGTGTCTTATTGGACAATAATGGGTCCATCTCATCCCTTATGTCTAACTCCCACTTGATTGATTCATCAATCTGCACAACTTTATTTTAACTTTGTGGTTCACCTCTATCAGTCAACATATTGTAATGTTTTAGGAAATATCTTTGTAAAGGTCGAGTTGTTCTCATCTATTGATCTGAGTCAGGCATATGTTTTAATTTTTTTCTGGGCTATGTTTTATTGATTTTCACCAACTATATTCTCTATTACTGGAAGATCTTTCAATGGGATTACTTTAGGCTTCTTAACTTCATGACTTGTGCTTTTACAGTATGTTCCCAATCTATCCTTATACAAGATACTTCCATTGAAGATCACGTCCTAGTTCTTAACCTTGTTTTATTAGGCTCCAAACATGCTTCTCGCAGAAGAATGAATTTGAATGTACGAAAATACAACAAATAATTTCAAGTATGAAATGTTTACCTCTACATCACTATAAACTTCATTTGGTATTCTGAATTTCAATGGTCTTGAAGGACCTCTATTGATCAAATAAGCTACACTGGTCATGGCCTTAGACCCAAAATATATTTGGTATTCCAACATATAATCTCATACTTCTAGCACACTCGCTTAAAATCCTATTCATTCTCAGCTACACCATTTTGTTGAGGTATTCTTGGAATAGTATTCTTCATCTTCATTCCATTGTAATACTTGAAATCATCATAATCATATTTTACCCATTACTTGACTGCAAATACTTAACCTTCAAATATTTCTCATTTTCAACCATTAATTTCAATCTCTGGAAGACATCAAAGACGTCAGATTTATTCTTCAAGAAATAAACTCATATTTTTTTTTGCTTGATTTATCAATTAATCTAACAAAAAAAATTGAAACCTATAAGGAGAGTATCAGTTGATGTTCCTTATATATCCTTAAGAATGAACTCCAATTTTGTATCTTTTGGCTGCCTTCCAATTTTAGAAAAGCTGATTCTTTTTTGCTTTCCAAAAGTGCAGCCTTGACATAAATTATGTTCAACAAATTTCAACCCTAGTAGCTTCTCTTTAGAATCAATCGCTTTTATTCTTTTCTAACTCATGTATCCAAGCCTACAGTACAACAAATCAAAATTAATAGTTGAATTGACAACTGCAACCATGTCTCTACAATTGGAAATGATGTAAAGAGTTCCAATTTTATTTTCTCGACCAACAGCCCTAGATCCCTTAGTAACATTCCAAACATCTCCACCAAAAGTCACACAATGACCTTCATCATCAAGTTGTCCTATTGAGATTAGAATACACATTAGTTTAGATATATGCTTTACCTTATAAATTTTTCATATAGACCTATTTGATATTTTCAAACTGACATCACATATCTATAGTATACATAGGTTCTCCATCAGCAAAATAAACCTTTCCATAGTTTTCAGTAATATAGTTTTTCCTAATCTTATGTTATGCAGTGGTTTGAAAAGATACTCCTGAATCTATCATCCAAAATAAATAGGACCGTGAATCGATAAGAGTGAAGTATCATGTACATCTTTAGTCACTGCATTTATATCATCATTATTCTTTTCTTCCTTCTTCTTTTATACTTTGCAATTCTTCTTCATGTGGTTAGTCTAGCCACAGTTTGAGCATTTCAAACTCTTTCCAGAACAGGACTTGCTTCAGTCACTACTTCACTTCTCATCGTTGTCTTTATTAGAATTTTTCTTGAAGCCTCTTTCCCTAGTCTCGAAATTTAGGACATAATTCAATATTGCGACTTCTCCATAATCTCTACTATAGACTTTCTCAGCAAGAATTATGTCCCAAAAATAATTGATTTTCAATTTTACATTGCCTATAAAGTTACTGACTGCCTCTCATAGGCTCCTTACTATTCAATTTATTATCAAAGTTAATCTTAATCAAGACCAATTGGTTGATAATTTTATTCAATTTATTGAGATGTTTTACCATTGGAGAGAACCTTTGTCCATCTTCTAATTAAATACATTTTTCATCAGATGTACATTGTTACACGTTGAGAGCTTCTCATACATAATAATTTTCCCACAATCATATTGTGACATAAATTTTTGATGATAATAACTGGTAACACGCAACATCTGAAGATCAAGCAGTTTCCACTCATTGTCATTCATTCCTTTCAACTTTTTAATCAAAAAGAGATGGTGCAATTTTTTACCGTACAGATAGCCCTTCTAATTTTCATAGTTATTATTCTCAACCAAAACATAGAGCTCTGACTCCAATTATTGAAAATTAGAAACCCTAAATCTATAACACAAGAGCAATAAAATTTCAGTGTAGAAATAAAAACACATTAAAACTCAAAATTTATAGAAGTTCGCTTCAATGTGATACTACATCTTCGTCCTCTATTATAATAATTCTCCTATGATGAAAATAAGTTTATAAGAGAAAAAATTACAAGCCATATTTTCTCTAACCTCTTTCTCTTTTATGACGATAGAAAACCTTGATGATAGCTCTTTATTCATAAGAAAAATTATATATATAAGAAAAATTACGGTAAAATCAAAATTTTCAGTTTGAATTTCCTAAACTTCCTAATGAATTTTTTGTCAGAGGACCTCCGAAAGGGGCTTCCTTTTGAAGACTGATCCACATACGAACTTCATATAACTACTATAGATAGGCTTCACAACTTAAAACACACACTCTCTCTATTGCACATGCACACAGAAGGTACAAATTACAAAGCGAATTTGCACCTCGTGCCATTGAACTCATTTGCAAGCTGACCTACAAACACAAATGTTAAGACCAAAATTGGCTCCTTCGTAGGGCCCATTTTTTTTTTTTATATATATTTACTTATGTCCAACTCTTCAAGTTTGTGTAACATCATCGATGCCTGAAATTGCTATGGTTAAGAGCCTATGTTAATGTGTGGTAAATAACATGTTAATAGGTGAAATTAAATCGCCATTTATGGAGTCTATAAATAGAGATTTGATTTTCCTCAATTCCATATAGAATGAAAATTTATCTGATCCTTCTCCCACACCCGAATTTTTCTATGATGTCCATAGTGAAAGTTAAATAGCCGAATAGTTTAGACCTTGTTAGTTATTAGTTCAACCCTAATGCGGAATTAAAATTAACAATTAATAAGCAACAAGTTACTTTTAATTGTTTCTAGATGGTTAGTCAATCAATTCAATTTTTCCATGGTTTGAATGTCACACTTATATAGAAAACAGTATATAACACAAAATATGATTATGGAAAAAATCCTTAACTGGGTAAAAACTCCAGGACTAAGCTTGTAGTTTCCACTATAAACAATGTGAACTTTGGAAGTGTTTGATTGCATTTATTTTTCATGAAAAATGTCAATTTTCTACCTAAATTCATACTTTGAAGTGTTTGATTGCTAATTTTTTTCATGAAAAATATTTTTCAACTTTTAAAAATATATCTAATTTTCCTTTTTTTTAAGGAAAATATTTTCTTTGGGGGAAGTAGGTTTTTTTCCTCAAAACAAGGAAAATATTTCCTTTTCTAGGATACATTTTTTATGTCAATAAAACACACTCTAACAGTATGATCTAGCCTATAAAACTCACTAGACTCCCTAATCTAATTATTGCAATCTCTAAGATTCGCTGGAATGTGCTTTACTCATACATGCTCCCGATTTTCTGGAATTGTCTATCTCATGTGGACCACCAAGAACGTCTTGTTCTTCTACTCTTCATGTGCTTGTTGTCCAACCTTTCTTAATCTTCAGCAACTCTGAAAACTATTGAAAATGTACCTTACTAAATATGAATTTAGGAAGTGAATGTTTTGAATTCTTCAATTTGATGTTTTCCTAAATGTGGTTGAATGATCTCAAGAATGAAAAGGATAAATTACAAAGGATGAATGTTTTCTTGGATATCTAAAGAATGATATGAGGCAAAAGAATAATAAACAACCGCACCAAAAAAAAAGTGCAAGGGATTGAGTATTTATAGTAAAAGGTAGTTAGGTAGTCTAGGTCCATTAAAACTCTTTAAAATGTGAACAAGGGTTTTCTCGGGAAGCACTGTCCCTCGAGCGAAACCTTAGTGACATGCGAGCAACAACTGAGCAGTTGTCAGTACTTTTATCATAACTTTCTTTCCCGATATCCGATTGTGGTGATTCAAAATGCGTTAGAAAGCTAACTCAAAGGGATAAAATTCTGAAATAGCCTTATCCACATTCCAATTTCTTCTATGTGCAAAATACATTGCAATATGGAACTCAGAATTTGGAACATAACTTGTGCGGTTCTTTGACACTCTTTAGACTTCTAATTGCATTCCCTTGATCATGTATGATCTTCTTGGCATCTTGGACTCATTCAAGGACTATACTACCAACCAAATAAATCCTAGAATTTTACAACTATTTTACAATAATTCTTTTGTTTAAAGAATTGTCAACACACTAAAAACCTAACAGACCTAAATGTGAAATTAAAACAATAACAAACAATAAGTCACTTATTAATTTCTCATGATTATTAAGTTCAATTAACCCAATTAAACTTGTGTGTTAATCAAGCAATTTAAAAAATCAGATCAAAAGCAATAAAAATAAAGTAAAAAACACCAATAATTGGTGATAGAGGAAACTCCTTGAAGAACTTTTCACAGGAATAACAAATCTCTAAGCAAACATTATCAAAATGATCCACTAGAAAATTTAACTTAAAATTAGTCAAAACACTACCAAACCTTAGCCGACTTTGACCACCTAACTTATAAATCACCAAGGAACTCATTTGGTTGTGTGCCTGCACTTCCCAGAACTCTGTTCCACTTTTCTCTTCACTGGATCACCAAGAAAGAACATTGTTCTTCACTGAAACCTCGTTCCGGAGTGTTGAAACTCCAAGCGCCTCTTCCTAAATTTCAAAACTCTGAAGGCTTATTCAAGAATGTTGGGTTTTGTTTGGTGTTTGATCAAAGATCTTTCTGTATTTTGATATGTGGTTAAGATGAGAGATATTGGAATATGCTTTGGATCTTCAAAGTATGTTCTCTTAACTTAATTCAAGACTTAACCAATGTTGGAATAAAGTTAGGGATGAATATATGAACAATTGATAATGTGGTTGCATCATGAGATCAATGAAAGGTGTTCTGCTGGAGTCTGAACCGCCACTCGAGTGCCAGGTTCGGTGCTCTTGTTTTCAGCAGTCAAGTGCCAACTGGGGGACAACAAGCAGTCGAGAGTCCGAATCTTGATCTACTTCCTGAAATCCATTTCTTGATCTTCTTCGACTCTGGTTTGGACTCTACCAATCCCAAACTATTTTGACTATAATTACAACTCAATAACTTCTATTTTTGACTTTATTTTCAACTCAATTAACCCATGATTTTGAACGTTACTAGTTCAACCCTAAAATCACCTAATAGATGAATAATGTGGAATTAAATTTGTTAATTAAAAGAAACAAATCACTTTTTAATTGCTCTAGATGTTTAGTCAATCAAGTTAAAATCCTATGTTGAATTGCCTCATAAATAATTAAAGTAGTAAATAACACAAGATTTGATGACGGAGAAAACCCTTAACTTGGTAAAAACTCCTTGACCAAGACAGTAGTTTCCAATATAGATAATAAGAACTTATAGTATGATCTAATCTAGAAAACCTACTAGACTCACTAATCTAATTCCTGCAATCTCCAAGACCCGCTGGAACGTGATTCACTCACACTTGCTCCCAATCTTCTGGAATTGTATATTTCCTATGGAACATCAAGAACGCCTTGTTCTTGTACTCTTCATGTACTTTCGGTCCAACCTCTCTCAATCTTCAGCAACCTCCGAAAGCTATTGAGAAAGTAACTTCTTGATGATATCTAGGAAGTGGGTATTTTGGATTATATGGATTTCGATGTTTTTCCCAAAGTCGTGGTTGATTGATCTTAAAAATCAAAATGTTAATCTCAAGATTTGGATGTATTCTTGGAATGATGTTATGAAGATGTAAAATATGATCTACCATCATATATATATATAGGAAAAATTGTTTTGGATGAAAATGAATTGAAAAACCAAGTGTTTAAAATGAAATAGATTTCTGAACGTTGACCGTCGCTCAAGCGCAAGCCAGCCACAGGCTAGCAATAACTGATTTGTCATAAGTATTTTTATCATAACTTTTTCTCCTGATGTCCGATTGAAGTTATTCAAAATGCGTTGAAAAACTAACTCAAAAAGCTACAATTATTCTAGAAATAGCTTTGTCCACATTCCAATATTTTTTATTTGAAAAATATGTTGCAAGTTGCGACTAAGCATGTGGAACATAACTTCTGCGGCTATTTGATACTCTTTAGACTTCTAATTGCATTTTCTTGACCATGTGTGATCTTTATGGACATCTTAGATATCTTCAAAGGCTATACTACCCTCCAAAAGACTCCTTAATTTTTACAACTCTTTTGTAACAATCCTATTATTTTACAATAATCATTTTCTCTAAAGAATTGCCAATACAACTAAAAACCTAACAATATCCCTCTCTGGCATTCTGTGATAAAACTCTACAATCAAGTCAATGATGTAAAAATAAAACTAATCTACCCAAACTCAAACTGAATGTTTGTCTCTTGCATTTCTTGAAACTTGTTTCTTGAAATCAATAACTAAAATACCAAGTGTAAAAACACGTGATACAAGAAATATAATAATTAAAACAAACTACCATATGCTAGCCAGATTGAGAAGCAATACTAATATTAATCAAAACACCAGCTAAACATTAATATCACAAAACATCAAGACTCAAATAATCTAAGCATTCAAAAATATCATTTCCCATTCAAAAAAATCTCCTCCTTACTATAAAATAAACTAAAATTTAAAATGCATCTCATCATCTCTCCCCCTTTTTGTCACAAATGACGAATGTGACAACAATATATAATAACACAAAGATGCAGTTGATAGCAAACACAAGTATAATCAACTATCAGTAAACATTCCCACATACCAAGTTCAAGTCCAAATTGAGTAAATTGTATAAGTGACTCATGTATGGTAAGTATTCCTTGTGATCAAGATTCCAAACCTCATTGTGAGAAATGACATGCTAAACATCACTGTTAAATAAGTTTATTTCTCTACTAATAAAATTCAAACTAATAATGCATGTTAGGACCTATAATTGAAGCTCATTTTTCATGTATATTATTATTTCTCCCTAATACTTTGAGCATATATACAATTCCATAAAATTTATATTTTTCTTTTTAAGCTCATAACTTTTCTTTTGAATTTTTCACATCTTATGTGCAAACTCTCCTCCATTAAGCGACTTAGATGACCACTGTAACGAGTTTTGAGCCGATGACTCCAAGTCAGTTGACCATAGGGCATCAGATTATGAGAAATCGCTCAAATATAATTACTCAAGTCAAATAAGTTTCGAAAAAGAGTATAAGATTAAACATTTTTATTTTATTTAAGGGGATATACTAGAGCTTAAATATACTAAATTAAGACCAATCCATGTTCAAGATTACCTTACCAACAGATGACGGTGATTTCAAATCTCACACACGTGGTTAAGATTTACTCACAAGATCATAGTGTGTGCAATGTAGATGATATATGAAGAAACTTATACTAAGTGCTCCACTCAACTTAAGCAAAGTAATGGAAAATATGCTACAACACATCAAGTAAACTCATACTTGGTCACAACATACATGTTCAAGTAAATAATATATCATGTTGTAGTAAAGAATTTTTCTTTTTTTTTTTTTCAATTTTTTTTTATTAAAAAAATCGAACTACTTTAAAAGTAAAAAATAAAAATAAAAATGCATGCAATGATAAATGAAACAATTAAAAAGCACAAGCATGCATCAAAAGTGCCTAATCAATTTGGTATACAAAGGTTCTTACCTTTAAGAACACCGTGATCAATTTCTAATTTTTTCAAATTACACTTTTTCACCCAAACTTGACTAGTGGAAGACTTATCTCTAGTTAAATATATTAAAAACTTGTTTAAATAACTCACTTGATTATTAGGAAAGTCAATTCGACTATCAAAATCCTAATTTCTAACTCTAGTGAAATTTTGATTTCTATTTCTATTTAGGAATTTATAACACCAAGGCTTTATATGTCATAACTTACCATAATTGAAGCACGTAGGAATAAATTTAGAAATAATCATAGATTTCAAATTTTGAACCTTAGGTGGAGGAAACCTATGTTGTACTGATGATTTCGATTCTCGAACACCAACATTCTTGGCCGTGTTCCTATTCAATAACTTGCGACACTTAGGTCTTATGTGTCTTATCTTACCACAATGATGACATGTGGGGATGAACCTAGGAAAAACTCTATGTTTCAAGTTTTGAACCTTGAGCTTTGAGGTAGGTACAAACTTAGTAGAAGATGAACTAGTATGATAATTTGTTTCATTATAGTCAAAATCTCTTTTATTCCCATTTGGTTTGTTCAGACCTATCATATTATCAATTTTTTTAGATCCGCTAGAAAAAGTTTGAAGTTGAGCATTTGATTTTTCAAGATCATTCGTCAGAGATTTAACCTTAACATCTAAAAGACTCTTTTCAACCCTTAATTTATTTAAACATCTAGTTGACTCCTCAAGTTTGGCTATAAGACTTTCTTTTTCCAATTCAAGTGCATTAACTTTTTTAAGCACGACTTTATTCAACTTTTTCATCTTAAGACTCTTCTCAAATAACAATTCACAAGCCTCTCGAATTTTCATATCACATTCAGATCCCGAATCAGAAATTGATTAATTCATCTAGACAAAATTTTGGGTCAAAGATCGCTATTAGGCTCTGATACTACTTGAAAATTACTAGTTCAACCCTAAAATTACATAATAAGTGAATAACACGGAATTAAATTTGTCAATTAAAAGCAACAAGTCACTTTTTAATTGTTCTAGATGTTTAGTCAATCAACTTAAATTATTCTATGTCGAATTCCGCAATAAATAATAAAAGCAGTAAATAACACAATATTTGATGATGGAGAAAACTATTAACTTGGTAAAAACTTCGAGACCGAAACAGCGGTTTCCACTATAGACAATAAAAACTTACAGTATGATCCAGCTTAGAAAACTCACTAGACTTGCTAATCTAATTTCTGCAATCTCCAAAACTCGCTAGAACGTACTTTACCCACACCTGTTCCCAATCTTCTAAAATTGTCTATCTCATGTGGAACACCAAGAACGCATCGTTCTTGTACTATTCCCATGCTTCTAGTTCAACCACTCTCAATTTTCAGCAACCTCTGAAAGTTATTTAGAAAGTTACTTCCTGATGATATCTAGGAAGTGAGTGTTTTTTATTATATTGATTTCGATGTTTTTCCCAAAGTCGTGGTCGATTGATTTTAACAATTAAAAGGTTAATCTCAAGATTTGAATGTGTTCTTGGATCTTGGAATGATGTTATGAAAATATAAAATAATGATCAACCATCATAGGGTAGGATATATATATATATATATATATATATATATAGGAAAACGTGTTTGGGATGAAAAAAGATTTAAAAATCAAGTGTTTAAAGCAAAATAGATTTCTGAATGTCGACCGTCGCTCGAGTGTCAAGCCAGCGACATGCGAGCAACAGCTAAGTAGTCATCAGTATTTTTATTATAAAGTTATTTCCTATTATTTGATTGAGGGGATTCAAAATGCGTAGGAAAGCTTACTCAAAGAGGTACAATTCATCTAGAGATAGCCTTGTCCACATTCCAATGTTCTCTATTTGAATAATATGTTGCAAGTTGCAATTAAGAATGTGGAACATAATTTGTGCGGCTCTTCGATGCTCTTTAGACATCAAATTACGTTCCTTTGATCATATGTGATCTTTTTGGACATTTTGGACTCCTTCAAAGACTATACTATCCTCCAAAAGACTCCTTGACTTTTACAACTTTTTTGTAACAATCCCATTCTTTTACAATAATTATTTTGTCTAAAGAATTGTCAATACAACTAAAAACCTAACAATTTTGAATACGAAAATTGCCAATTACAAATTTAAACATTGTAAATTTGGACCTAACAATCTCTCCCATTAGCATTTCATGACAAAATCATTTATTTCAAAGTCAAAATTAAAATAACCTATCAACAATCTACCCAAAGACTCAATTCCCAAAATTTACTTCGGCATCTTGTCAACTTGTTTCCTAGACACACATGGAAACAATAATACCACGTAAAATGCAAGAGGAAACCAACAATCAAAAAATATAAATAAGTCATATTAAAACATGTGTAACACCAAAGCATGTATTATTATGCACATCAATAACTTAGAAATATATCAATATTGACAAAACACTAAACGAAATATCATTGTTAAAAATCCAAGAAAAATCCAAAAATCATTCACAAATATTTTTGACTTCCCTTAAGTCAAATATCTAAACAAATCATCATCAAATATCAATTTCTCCCCCTAACTCATAGACTCAACTCTCTTGAAATAAATAGTCTCTTTCTTTTTGTCACAAATAACAAACGAAAACAAGTAATATAATCATGAATAACATGGAGAGGAATTCTTTAAAAATATGCACATGGATGTTTAAAATTATGTAATACATGTGATGGAAGAATAAATTTTTTTCTTTCGAGACAACTATCTTTTATGGATTTTTAAATATAACCTCATGCATAGTTATTTGTTTACTTATACGTATATATTTCATAAACAGTAAAATTTTTCCGAATAACTTATTTTAAACCTAAATGGAGCAAATTGTATAAATTATTCATGTGTGAAAAGTGTCATTACTTTTCTGTAAGCAAGTCTCAAATAAATTAACGAGAAAGGACATGCAAAGAATCACTTGTGAATGAATATATTCCTCAAAGTATGAAGTCAA